>MU182966.1:198551-247709 GCA_016904865.1 Pissodes strobi | reverse complement strand
GACTAAACCGCAGAATGGCCATAAGCATAATTATGGCATACAGAACAGTCGCAAGCGACGCTGCGACAACCCTCGCAGGTATGACCCCGCTCGACCTGCTAATTGAAGAACAAGCAATTATATACGACTCAGGAAAAGAAAACACTGAACAAGCCAAGCTACGTACCATTACGAAATAGCAAGCAAGATGGGACCAGTACCAACTGGGCCAAGACCTTCGTCAGCAGCGTCAAAGAATGGAAAGATAGGAGCTGGGGAGAGCTCGACTACCACGTCACCCAAGCCATGACGGGACATGGAGTATTTGGCTCGTACCTATATAAAATAAAAAAAACAGCAAATCGCCGGATGCTGGTTCTGTGAAGCTAAGGAGGATACTCCGGAACACACAATCTTCAAATGTCATAAATTTGCACAGACGAGAACACACGCAAAAGACGAGATAGGACAAGAAATAAAAAAAGACAACGTCGGAGAACTGCTGCTAAGAAAGGATTAAAACTGGAACAGTATCACCAAATTGCTTGGAAGCATAATGAAAGCAAAAACAGAGGAGGAGAAAAACTGCGAACATAGTTGAAGAAATGCTCCTGGCGGTCCCATCAACTATGTCGTTACGAGACACAAAGTGGAAAGGGTTTTAGTCGGTCGGTGACCCTACGAAAAGGGCACTAACCCGACACACCCCCCGCCGTAGGAACATCAGGCGGGGACTGTCTGTAGAGCAGATTTCTTAAACCCCTAAAAAAAGTCATTTTGGGTCAGTTTGAGTTAGTTTGGGTTAGTTTGGGTTACGAACCCAAACTAATTTATTCAATATTTCCATAAATTATCATTTCCGCCAGAACATTTTGGTATAAAATGACTTTTTAGGGTGAACTCTAACCTTCTATAATAACAAAATAGTTATTTTATGTGAAGGACCTATACTAAACAATTACCCAATTTTGTAAAAACTGCAGCTTTTTAATAAGGACGCTACTTTTTTTAGTAATGTATCTATGAAAACACATTATTGGGTATTATCTACCTAGTGGATTTATTTTATTTAAATGTCAGATCTGACAACCACAATATTAAGGTGACATGCTACATATTACAGGCGAATTTAAATTTACTAATGGCCAGTTTCTGAAAGTATGGATAACTTTATTCTTCAAATATTTCCTTTGACAACAACTGTTAATACAATTGTAACCATAGTAATTATAGGCTTCATAACTTTATACAATAGATATCTCATAGCCCGAATAACTTTATTCCTAGAATATTTACTATGGTTACAATTGTATTAACAATCGTTGTCATAAGAAATATTTGAAGAATAAAGTTATCCATACTTTAAGAAACTGGGCATTAAAGAACTGATTAAAATTTGGTAAAAATTCGATAATGTATAAGATAAGTAGGTATAAGGATTTAGACGTTTTCGTATTTGTTAGGAGAAAGCAATGTGCTATATCCTTGGCAGGCTTTTTTATAGATGTTTTACATGGTATATTTACAAAACGTGTTATTAAAGCCTTAATTTACTTTCCGCACACTTTTACTTTCCTACTAGTGTTTACGTGCGGGAAAGTACAACTTTCCGCATGCTTGTAGAAAAAATAGATTTCGATGCTGTTTTGTGTATTCTTTTCCGCTCACAAATAATAAAACAATAAATAAATCAACGCATACAACCCCCGTATGATAATAGACTGCTCTTAAAGAAACACTTTATTTAAATATACAATTCGATTTTCCCCTTCCGAGAATACACATCATGTTGTTCTATCTACAGCGCCTCAAAAAATATTACTTTTGTTTCAAAACTCACTTGGTATATCCAATAATACTTCATACTGGTAATTAAGCGCCATTTTCCGTCATGAGATTATTGGTTTCTTATTTCCTAGAATTTTCCTTAATAATCACTGGCAATGTGTGTCACGAAAAAACAAAAAAATGTCCTTATTTATGACAGAATGACATAGCAACAAGTACTTAATAGAGGCTTTCACACTTGTTGCAAACTATGCTTTTTCTACAACTGCAACTATATTATTAATTTTTTAATATCAAAATTTTCATTAAGCTCTGTGTGGTGTACTCTCAACATATGGTTTGAAAATATAATTTTCAGAGTAGTAGTTATTAATATGTTTTTAACTGTTTTTGAGCCAGTCGTAGAAATTAACTTCAGCATATTAGAGAATGAAAGAGAATATAAATATAACAGATATTTATTATTTATGAAGTTTAATCAGAACCTAAGCAGCTGAGCCGTATTTAGAGCGATATCATCAATAACGACAACCTGCTAGATCTATATTGAGCGGAAATATATGAGGATTTTCAGCACTTATTAAAATGCCCAGAAAATTATGGTGACAGGGAATCCCAAGAAGAAATAGATCTTGTATTAAACCAGTTTGATCTTGATGACAGCAGTTCATATTTATTTTGTTTAAATGAATTTAATTCTGGTCTATTTTCTCAAAAATTAATATGGTAACAATTTTAAAATAACATGGATATCTTGGAGAAGTAACGCTTTAAAAAATGAGTCGAAAAAATGTAGATTCGCATTTAAAAAATTACCTGAAACCGAAATATCGCATAACCAAATTGACATCATTATTCATTTATTTTTCTGCAAGTCTATAAAACGAATAAATATAAATTGAAAATTAAATTTTTGAGGGCATATTGTTTCCAATCTAACCGAATTTCTATCCGATTTCTTCCGAAAGTCCAATGCTGATGAGTCGGCATCTGTAATACCCCGTATGTGGCTCACCCTACCTATTAATATGCTTGAAGGAAATAGAACAGTGAATAACTGCCATCATAAAATGAAAATAGAAAATATTTGCACCAGGCAAACAGGATTATATTTTTATGAGCACATAAAATATATCAGTATATTATATTTTCGATTTAATTGAAAGATGGGACTATTGCGTTTCTTTCATCATATATAGAATCTTCTTTTTCACTTGGTCAAAACCTAATTAAATCCGGTATTTTTAAGGGATAGCCAAGACGTATTTTCACCAGTTACCTCATATTTCCCTCATATTTTGAAGTGATAGGCGTGCGAGAACTTCAGTAAGATCTCGTATATCCAATACATTCTCTTAAATTAGTGGACAACAATATATATTACATAAGTGGTATATTATATAATAAACTGCCAAACAGATTTAGAATTATTAAACATGAAAATTTCTTTAAACATAATATTCACGTTTTTTTGCTTGCCCAATCTTTTTATAGTTTAGATGAATATATTAATTGTCAAATATGAGATAAATACGTTTGTAATTTGATATGCTTCGCAGTACAGACCGAAAGGTCACTAAATATTTTGACCTAATCCATACATTTAATTACGTCTTGGGCATTGAATAAACATTTTTTTATTATTTATATGATAAAGAATTATCTGGAATTTTGTTTCGAAGGTCATGCAACACCTGGAAAAGTCAGGGAATTTAGTAATAGAAAATTGCTGGTAACTCTTTTTGATTAAAGAATGGTTCTTTCTATACTCGAAAATATATAGGTACGGTCTAAGAAGCGGAATGGATTTTGGTTAAAGATTTTTCCACACTAGTGCGGCACAATATTTTAGCACATCGTATACTTAATGAAGAGAATATGATAAAAAGTAATTCTTGTTGCTGACAGCCTTTAAGAACTTTTAGTTAAAAGTTTGTATCGAATCTACAACAAAGAACATTGATGAGGAAATAAAAAAAGGTTTACGTACGAAGACACGGCTGAAACAATAAGCTAGAAAACTGATGACAATCTTAGAAGAATCAATGTTGCATAAAGTCATAAAATCGAACAAATTTCCAGCCGGTCCATCATATCCAAACTAAATGAAGTAATATATATTTTAGCTGACCGGCAAAATAAAGATAGGATCGAATCATTCAAAATCCTATGAAACTTAAGGACCCATGACAAGAAAATTGATCAACCAATCATTATTTTAACGATAATGTAGAAAAACTCACATACTTGGAAGTAATCTAAATTACAAAAACATACCAGAAATATATATATATATATATATATATCTGCAAGGGGCCTCCATTGTTTAACACTCACCCTCATTAGGCTTCAATTTTTTATTTTCTTCTTATTGACAATATCCTTACCTGAAAATAAAAATATATTATCAAAAGGCAGTAGTTGAATTTTTATAAATTTCCTTAATAACTTAAAATAATATCTTATTTACTGTATTATTGAGATATTAAAACTACTCTTTCTCTTATCTCATTTTAAGAAGAATGAAATTCAATTTAAATATATTAAAATTGAAACCATAATGACACTAATAATAAGAATAGCATATTTTACAATGAGTATTTAATTATAATTATTAAGATACGAGTATGAGAACTACGACACGACATAGGCGAGTGTCGTAATGAATGCAAATATCTTAATAACCATCAACTGTGAGCTGCATACGCTATTTATTTTCTACTCCTATACTTTAATTGATTTATTAGACATTTACTACCAGTATCGTAATGAAGCTCATTATGATACTGACGTTTCATTATTAAACTGGTTTATAACCAATCAAAATTCAACAGCCCAGTAATATTCGGCTGATGTCAAAGAAAGCCATGGTCATGACAGATTGAAAATTTATAAAATTTTACAGTTTATAGACAACAATAACAACGTCTATTGGTTAAAAACATAATGAGAAAACAATAACAGCGTCTATTGGTCAAAAATTTGGTAAATTTACGCAGTACCCGATTACTAAGGTGTGTATGTTCTTTCGATTGAGGTATATTTCTGAATTGTTTATAGGTCTTTGGTAACTATTTTATAATAGAGTTTTTTATGAGTTGTGTTGTGTTTTATTCATGGTTAACTATGACTTAACTTCACTCAGAGTTTACAGTGCACTCTAACTACTTGATAGATTCTACTTTTAAAATTATCTTTCTCACAACTTTGACAAATTTATCGTAGATTGGACGGTGCGTGGAACTAACCCAATCCCACGCATCTGTGTGCTGCGAAACTCGGGTTTAGGTAGAAAATACGCTTGCAGGTTGTAGACTAACGGCTCATGACAGTTTTTTCGGCATGATCGTTTGCCGTCGGGCATTCGAATTTTTGTCTTTCATTGATCGAGTATTAATGCGTGATGTCAAAATTGGACCTCTCTTTCATGCAGAAACATTCGGAATATTGATGCGAAGGTGTATTAAAAAGTTGCGATTTGGCATGATTGTTTACCGTCGGCCGACTGCTTTAGACGATAGTTAATGAAAGAAAAGTCCAGCGGACAATTATCTGGCAACGTTTTGCGTGGTAATAAATTGGCCAAAAATTCATTTGTTATTGCAAAAAAAACGACTATTATTTTATGATCGTTTACTGTCGGGCGTTCATGGCGGTCGTCTCTTTATGTTATGTGATAGCGAAAAATATCAAAGGCCGACGGTTTTCACAGTTAGAAAAATTTTTGGTTATAAATTTAAAGTGCAATTTTTTTTTATGAATATGGCATGATTGTTTACCGTCGGGCGTTGGCAATGTTATTAAATTTTCATGAAATATGGATGATTATATCACTGGGCGACGTTTTTGTCGGTTGTAAACATTCTGCCGACGCAATTTACAGTTCAAAGAAACGCATACAATTTGGACTGTTTGTTTACCGTCGGCCATCAGTTTCATTCAATTGATAATGTTGCAAAACGACGATGTGCACATGGGTCGACGAATCTGACGGTTAACACACCTTATACAAAAATGAAACAAATGTAAAGAAATATTAACGATTCGGGATGATTGCTTACCGTCGGCCATCAGTTTCATTGGATTGATATGTTGTAAAACGAAGATATTAACGTGAACCGACGAATCTGATGGTTAAAACACCTTGTAAACAAAGTAAAAAGATGTAAAAAAATACAAACAAATTTAACTGATTGTTTACCGTCGGCGATCAATTTCAGTCATAGACGTATAAAAGGGAAAAGGTTTCAGTAAACTGATAATATTGCAAAACGACGATATCTACGTGGGCCGACGAATCGGGAGTTTGTAATATTTTATAAATAATTTAAATGTTATCAAAGAATTGAATATGATAATTTCAGATTGCACAACATATAAGTAACTAATTTTGAAACATTATACATATTATAACACATTATATTCCGGCATATTTAGAGCAGAAGTGCCAGCAACAGTTGAAACAAACGCACGACAGTCCTTTATTTATTTGCAGTTGCCAGTTTATAAAAAGGCGTCGTCGTGCGTGAATGGTCGCAGTGGTTTGAACGTCAAAAAATCGGCAATAACGGCAGTATTATATGCAAAAATATTCTGAAAATGTGTAAATAGTCCGATGATCACTACAACACGTCGACTCTTATAAAAATAGTTCGTGAAACTTTTAAACTTAATCAGCAAAACGTATTTAATTAAGCCCAATATAGGCTAACGGCGGCTATACACGCAACGGTAAATCCGAAGGCCAATCTTGAGGCGACCGGCCTCGAGGAAAATCCCTACGTGTGTATTGAGATTTCCGTCGAGGTATACCTGTGGTGCTGACATGTGAAGGCCCTCAATCCTAATACCAATTCTCGTTCGACTTGCCTCTGCTTCTTCTCGTCTGGCGGGCCAACCGTGTGGGGGGGTCTGGAGGTAGGCCTTGAGGCGATTCAGTGTTTCTGTCCAATCTGGATATTTTTAGGCGACGTGTTGAATCTAGGTTTGTTTTGACAATTAGATGTTTAGGTTGTAAAGTTTATTTGATCATGGCCCGTGCAAAACTTAATTAAAAGAAATTTATAGCTCTGTTCAGAGATTCGACGTGCTTGTGGCAAACTACATCAAAAGATTATCATGACCGGTTAAAAAAAAACTGCTTACGAAATACTAGTGGAAAAAATTAAAGAAGTGGCAAACAAAGATTGTGTAATTAAAAAAATTAATAATATGCGTAGCAGTTTTCGGAAAGAATTTAAAAAGATAAAGGAATCGATGAGAACAGGAAGCGGTGCAGACGAAGTATACCAGCCAAAATTGTGGTATTTTTAACTCTTACAATTCTTGAATGACCAGGTACTTTCCACAGGTAACAATAAACCAACAACAGCAAGAGCATCGTCTGTCGATGCCATCACGTCCAAAAGTGTGTGGAGACCCCCTTCTTTTTTAGGTTCGCCTCGAGGTCTGGCACCTCAAGGTTGGTCTTAGGTTTTACCGTTGCGTGTGGAGCCTCCTTAAGGATACAGTAACAAAAAATAACAGTGGAATGTTCTCTTATCGGTGTTGATGCCCACAATTTCGTTCATCAACATACAATAAATAAACCGGTCGAGCGGATATAGTGCTGGCGCTGATCATAGGTTGTATGTGCTCAATTTTCTGAACAGCTTATTAAAGTATGTCTACATTGTCTACTTGTAAAAAGTGCAATGCAGAGGAAGGCGACTCGTACTCTCTTGCAAAATATGACAATTGCAAGGCACTATTGTGTGTAAACTGTTCCACTCATACAGCCTCTGAGCACAAGGGTGTTACGGTTAAGAAGCGATCCCCTTGCGTGACCTACAACTGCAAAGAGTATCTTCAGCTCAAAACTACGGATATTGGAGACAAGAACACTTTGCCTATTTTAAATCAACTACTAAATAAAGGCTTTGAAGAGGTTAAAGGCCTTATCTTTAAAACCGAAAAACCAAATGAAAAGCTCTCAAAAACACTAGATAGCACAAACAGATCCCTGACCTGTTTCAAAACTGAGCAAACTCTTGCGTTGTCCAAATTGGATATTTGATCCACGACTGTTTGTGACATTAATAAATGCAACGAGGAACTTCAGACCAGTGCCAGTGCCACAACTCCACTCACGACAGACAACGATCAAAAACAGCTACAGGATTTGCAATTTGCATATGAAAAATTAAAGAGCAACAAGCGGAAATACTGTGCCTTGATGATTTAGAAAAAATTAGCACCAGCCTCAGGGTAAGTCTCGCCGGTACCCAATCAAATTCTGGTTGCAACTCTATGACTGGAAAACAAAACCAATCTGAAAAACCAATACCCCATACAGTTCAAAAAGTACTGGCCTCGTAGGCCAAAAGGAAACTGACAAAACTCTCACAGCGGCTGAGCTAACTCCTCAAACCTATATTGTTATCTTCAAGATCTCGAACTACGCGTCAGATGCGACAGTAATGAATTATCTAAAAAATAATTTTGGCGAAAATGAAAAGTTCTATATTGAAAATGTACCCGTTAAGTCGGGCAAATACAAAGCTTTTAGAATGAAGGCCAGAAAGGAACTTGACGACCTCATGAACCCCCAAAATTGGCCTGAACATGTAGCTATTAAAAAATTTCAGCAGATACAGCCATTTCGTTCGTAGCTTCCAAGCAGTTACAACAATCCGGGAAACAGCTACAACCGGCGCTTCAACCGCAACAGCCGAGGCTTTAATCACCAACCGAGATGGAAGAGATAACTCTCAAGCACACATTTGGAAAACCATCCACGTTAACACCCAAGGCATCACAAACAAGATACATGAATTGGAACTTCTGTTACAACAAGAAAATCCACAATTTTTATGTGTGTCGGATCATTGGATGGTGGAGGCAAGCAAAAGTTACTACCATACCAGGGAACCAATTAGCAGCAAACTTCTCAAGAAAAAAAAACACTCTCACGGTGGTGTTGCCATTTACAGCAAGAATGAACACTTCAAAACCATGGACTTACTAAAATTCTCAACAGAATTAATTTTAGAATGCGTAGGTATCTCATTTAAATTTAATAATACAGGGATAGCTCTTCCGTCAGTTTATCATTCGTGCAATAATGCCGTTCCAGATAGTTTTAGCAGATTCATAACTGCATTCAATGAAACACTTTGTTATATTACATCTCAACATCAAATTATTTTAATATGAGGTGACCTAAATGTAAACTATTTAAAGGAATCACATGAAAAAAACATTCTCTCCGACTTGCTGGAAAGTTTTAATATACTACTTGGTCTATTCTACTACTTGAACTCACTAGGGACTCCCCGAATCATACTCCCTCCGCCTTAGATTATGTTATCACAAACCTCCCCAACTTTCAGGCCAGTAATCTTGAGGCAAACATAGCGGACCATAAAGCACAAATCATTATCTCGGAAAGTAACAGCCTTAACAATGAAATTGTAGTCTCCAATAAACATTACTTTAAAAGATTTTATGACGCTCCTAATATTTTTCATCTTAACTATCAGTTACCCAGGACCAACCTCAGCTCAGCCATTTATATATCATCAATGACGTAAACGAATCATGGTTTTTTTCTGGTACAATTTTCTTTATTGTTTGGAGGTTGCCTGCCCTATTAAAAAATTAAACATAAAAAACACTGACAAAAATAAAGCATGGCTAAATTCCGATCTAATAAAGCAAAGTAAGCATTTAAAGGACTTATTTTGGCTTTCTAATACTCTCGATACTCAGGAATCTAAACAACTTTACTCTCAGACAAAAAAAATATTTCATGAACGACTAACTATAGAAAAACACAATTTCTTGAAACAAAAACTAATAGATACCGCATACAACTCAAAAAGTATCTGGCACGTAGTAAACACTAGTGTGGGAAAAATAATAAAAAAAGATCAAACCTTACCACAATTTTATCTAATGATACTTACATAAATAACTCATTAGAAATTAGTAATAAATTTTGTAGGTTTTTACCACCAGTGCCGAATACTTAATAAAGGTCAACCTGCAATGATAATTTCAGCATATCGGATTGCACTTCCTGGGAACCTTATTTACAATCCATTTTTTTCACACCTTTTAGTAAACACGAGTTGTATTCTGCCTTAAATAATTTAAAAACGACATGCTCTGGCCTGTATGATGTCCCAGTCTTTGTTTTAGAACAACTTTGGGATCATATAAAATTCCCCATATGTCATATTTTTAACCTATCGCTCGACAAAGGCATCTTTCCCAATAACCTGTAAGTGGGCGAGATAATTCCACTTTTCAAAAAGGGTGATAGAGAAAATATAGAAAATTATAGGGGAATTACAGGTCTTTCCACAATATCGAAACTGTTTGGAAATGCAGCTTTAGATCACTTAGAAAACTACTTGACATGTTCCAGACTAATTACTGACAAGCAGCATGGCTTTAGAAAAAACTTTTCAATAAATACAGCTGCTTTTGAGCTTCTAAACCATCTACATGGGCATTGATTCATCATATTAAACTCTGGTTCTTTTTTTCGACCTAACGCAGGCTTTTGACTGATTGAACAGTTAATTTTTAAAAAAGAAGATGGATGCGTTGATTAGAGGTAAAACCAACGACTGGTTAACTTTATATATGGAAGAACGCAAAATAAAAGTAAGAGTTGGGGAGGTTACATCTCAGGAACAAAAAATCAACTGCGTTGTGCCACCAGGCGGTATACTATCAGCTTTGCTATTTACACTTTTCATTAATGACTTAGAAAAACGTCTACAACTATGTGATAAAGATACCAAATTAATACATTACGCAGACGACTGTATCGTGGCAAATTCGGCAAATAGCCTTAAAAATCTGGAAAATATAGCCAATGAGTCTCTAAATAAATTTGCCACATGGTGCATGAAAAACAGACTTATTGTTAGTGAATCAAAAACTTGCTATATGGCCTATTCACATCGCCAATATTTTCCCCATGACACAATATTATCCCTAAATACTAAACGAATTAACAAAACTGACGACTTCAAATTATTAGGTATTTATTTGGACCCTCATCTAAAATGGTGTAATCACGTGACTACTAAACTTAACATGGCATATTTTGCCATCAGAAACCTCAAAAATATCCTAGAAACTAAACAACTTCTTATACATACTATTCCCTGGAGTCAATCATCAGAATTATCCAGAATATTTATCCTACAAAAAATTATAATCAGAAAAATATTTTCACTTTGCCCTTTAGATTCTTGTAAACCACTTTTCCAAAAACACATATTTTGCCACTACCGTGCATTTTACTCTACATGCTGTGCTGTTCTTAAAAAACAATTAAACAGATTTTCACAAGCCTCAAACATACATAGTTATCCTACAAGGGCTAACAACAACATATACGTCCCTCCCTACAAAACTGCTTCCTTTCAGAAAAGCCTATATTGCTTTTACAGCAACATGTATAACCAACTACCAGCAAGTCTAAAAGAAATAAACTCATTTACTAAGTTCAAAAAACAATAAAAAGCTATCTCATTGAGAGATGTTTCTATAAAGTCAATGACTACTTTACGATTTTACGATAGTTCTTATTTTAATGCATTTTAGCTATATAACCTAATTAAGTCAAGTCCTCTTTAATTTATAAATTGTTAAAAACTGGAGGCCCCATATTATGATAAGCTCAAGTCTTGTTACTGTAAGTTTCTGTGAAATGTTTTTGTAGCTTTTTTGAGCTCTTAGTTTGAAGTATTGTTTAGTTAATTATTCCTATACAAGTTGTAATTGTCAAAACAGGAAGATTGAAATAAATAAATAAAATAAATAAATGACTATGCATAGCACACTCAATGGAAAAAGTGAGAATTTCCATGTACGCTCTAGAGCGCAAAATAGATTCCGCGGCATACGTCGATTTTGCAATTTAATTTGAATTTAGTAATTAGTTATTTTGTGCGCGGCTGTTGGAAAAAAATGTTAAAGACAAAGTCGGTTCAGATCAATATATTATGTTGCAGCCAGTCACAATGAGGACGCGTGTCGCTCGGCCTGATGCAGTTTTTTACATTCCATTGGTGGTAGGGGTACCTAGTGCAACTGTTCAAATATTTCGGAATCTTTGAAAACTCCCTATTAGATATTGCGATCGCCCGATTCATCGGCCCACGTAGATATCGTCGTGTTGCAATATTATCAGTTTACTGAAACTAATTGCCGACAGTAAACGATCAGCCCGAATTGGTAAAATTTTTTTACAAATTTTTAATTTTTTTATAAGGTGTGTTAACCGTCTGATTCGTCGGTCCACGTTCACATCGTCATTTTGCAACATTATCAATCGAATGATGCTGATGGCCGACGGTAACCAATCAGTCCGAATTGTTCATATTTTTTTACATTTTAATTTGTTCCAAATATTTCATTGTTATAAACAACAATATTTCGTCTAAATTGAAATAACTGTCAATATTTTACACGGTAAACAATCATGCCATATTCATAAAAAAATTGCACTTTGAATTTATCACTAAAATGTTTTCTAACTGTCAAAACCATCGGCCTTTGATATTTTTTGCTACCACATAACATAAATAGACGATCGCCATGAACGCCCGACAGTAAACGATCATACCATAATAGTCGTCTTTTTTGCAATAACAAATGAATTTTTGGCCAATTTATAACCACGCGAAACATCGGCAGATAATAATTGTCCGCCGGACTTTTCTTTCATTAACTATCGTCTAAAGCAGTCGGCGAACGGTAAATAATCATGCCAAATATCAACTTTTTAACACACTTTCGCATCAACTTTCCGAATGTTTCCGCACCAAAGATAGCTCCAATTTTGACATCATGCATTAATACTCGATCAATGAAAGACAAGAATTCGTATGCCCGACGGTAAACGATCATGCCGAAGAAACTGTCATGAGCCGTTAGTCTATTATGAGTTGCTTTTTGCACCCCATTGAACCCTTAGCGCATATTTTCTGTTGGTCAGCTATGATCTTGTTTCGCTTACAGTGGGCATATAGACGATGCGCTAAGCTGGGTGATGTTATCACTTTGTACATGGTTGGGAGACACGTGATTGGTCGATACTTGGATGGATCCTCCGTGTTCTCCGGGTCCTTTGATAGAGGGGGCGAATACGTCATTATTATTATTATTATTATTATTATTATTATTATTATTATTATTATTATTATTATTATTATTATTATTTCACTATTTCTCACTTTATCAAGTGGTATTTCTTTTCTAAGATGACGGGTATTGCCAAGTCATCTCAGAGTCCATCGCTTGAGTCGCGGAATGCTTGCGCGTTATTGCATGTTTTAAGGATGACAGACTTTTGAATGCTGGCATGAATGTTTGGGTTGAGATCAAGTTGTTCAAGATCTGAGTTGAAAATGTGTGGGGTGATGCCGGTGGCTGACATGACGAGTGGTATATGATGGCTATTTTTTTTTTCTGTTTCCAGAGTCTCTGAGCCTCTCTGGCTAATTCCGTATACTTTGTTATTTTTTCATTATTTTGGTTTGAATGTTGGGGTCGTTAGGTAGGTATGTATACATCTTGGAGATAAGTGGTTTGTTCTATTTTGTTTTGGACAGCAATGTCTGGTCTATTGCATGTTATTGTTTTATCTGTGCGGATTTCTACATCCCAGTATAGTTTTTATTCGTTGGTATCTATGATCGTAGTTGGAGAGTATTTGTAGTATGGTGTTTCTTCTCCGATGAGTTTATATGTCTTTGCGAGTGCCTGATGAATAATTCTTCCTGCCAGGTTGTGCCTTTCGGTGTATTCTGTGCCGAAGATTTGCATCCCCCAGTGATATTCTACAGGTATCGGTATGTACGTTCGGATCTCCTATTATGTATTTTTGGTAATTTCGCGTGATTATGACCCGATCTTGTATCACAAGAAGGAATCCTTCTCAGGAAAAAGTTTTCCATCCTCGAGCCATTTATGAGAGAATTTTTTCGATACGTGGTCGTGCTGCATGTTGTATCTGTGTTTTCCAACTAGCTGCTTTGCTATCCATCTATTAAGTTTTTCCTCTATATTTTGCGTTGGGGTACATGTATCCTATGGATGAATGGTTGTGTATAGATCAAGTAGTGTGTCAGCTTTGCAGACTGCCTACTAGGTGAAGGGATGTTTTAGGAAAAAATTCCGAAGTTGTTGTGTTGTGTGTATTGCTTGAATATCTATCATGCCTCTTCCTCCTTCTTTTCTGTTTATTGTAGTTTTTTCTTTACAAGAGTTGGGATGGTGTTTTCTATATCGGGTAAGCTCTGATCTGGTGAGGATATGTCTAGGTCTGTTTGGGACCATTTGATTATACCAAACGAATATGTAAGTATTGGGATTGCAAAGGTGTTAATGGCTTTGAAGAGGTTACGAGAGTAGAGGGAAGTTTTTAGTATAGCTAGTATTCTTTCTTTGTATTTTTTCTTTAATTGTGTTTTTATATCTGTTTGATTTATCTTGGTGTTTTGTTGGAGTCCAAGTTATTTGTATTTTTCGTTCTCTGTCATGTTATCTAGAATTTCATTGTTTATGGTTTCTCTGTTTTCGATTTCTTTCCATTTGCCTCTTTCGATATGTAATGCTTAGCTTTTAGTTATACCAAATTCCATTTGTATGTCTGTTGTAAATGTTTCGGTTATCTTGAGCAGTCCTTTAAGTCGTGTTGGTGTTAGCGCGTATATTTTTATATCGTCCATATATAAAAGGTGGTTGATTTTATGTTGTGCCGTTTTTTTTATGTTTTATGTTAAAGCCATATTGGGAGTTATTTAGTGCGTTTGAGAGTGGATTTAGGCACATGCAGAACCATAGGCGCATCGTCCTGGGAGATGCCTCGTCGAATGTATAGTTCATCTATCTGTACGGTTTCTGAATCTGAGTTAATGGTAATTTTCGTTCTCCAGGTTTTCATTATTTCCGTCAAGAATTTTTTGATTTTTGTGTCTATTTTGTAGATGTCTAAGATTTTTGTTAACCAGCTATGTGGTACGGAGTCAAAAGCCTTTTTATAATCTATGTTGCAAGTGTGTAGATTTTATTGTCATTATTATTATTATTATTATTATTTCTTTCTTTGTTTAGTCTCACATTTACATATGTGGTAAAAGGTAGTGAGGGCTTTCGCAAAACTCACATCTTGTTGACTTATTTTAGGATTTTCCTGACTATCCGACATGTTTCTAGGATCACTGATTTTTGCATGTCTGTTATTAGTTGATGTGGAAGATTATGTTTCGTAAATCCTGCGGGTAACTCCGGTGGTATGAGGCCTGTGACTGAGATGACTACGGGGAGGATGAGGACTTCTTCCATTTTCCACATTGATTTTACTTCCTCAGCTAGGTCCGTGTATTTTCGTATTTTCTCTGTTATTGTCTTCTGTATGTTGTGGTCCAGGGGGTGTGCAATATCTATTAACATTGTGATTTTGTTAATTTTGTCTATTACTGTTATATCTGGTCTATTGTTTATAATTGTTTTATCAGTTATAATTCCTCGGTCCCAGTATATTTTGTAATTCTGGTTCTCGTTGACTTGGTCTGGTGTGTATTTGTAGTACGGCTCTTCTATTGTTTTAATGTTATGTTTGTGGAGTAAGTATTTGTGGAGGATTTTGGCTGTCAGATTGGGCCTGTTTAGGTATTCTGTTTGTGCTAGGATAGAACATCCTGATGTTATGTGTTGTATCGTTTCGGGCATGGATTTACACACTCTACAGTTATCGTTTTCTATGTTAGTTTTTGTTATGTACTTTTGGTAATTTTTTGTCGGCACAACTTGGTCCTGTATGGAGAACATGAATCCTTCTGTTTCACTGTACAGGTGTCCGAGTTCGATCCACTTGGTTGACAGCTGATAATGTTTATCTAGATCGTTCTTGAATTTGCCATGTAGTTTTTTGCTGTTCCATGTCTGTGTGATGTTTGTGAGGAATGTTTTCTTGTCTATTTGTTGCATTTGTGTGTGTGTGTGCTGAGTGGTGTGTATTTTTTGCCTGCTTGTTTGATAGACGCATGTAGTGGTGACTGTGTTGCCTTCATGTTGAAGTATCTTTGTAAGCTATGTATTTGAATGTTATGTGTTAGTTCGATATTGATTAGGCCTCGTCCTTCTTGTTTCCTAGGTAGATACAATCTTTCAACAGCCGAGTTAGGATGTAGGGCTCTATTATCCGTTAGGATTTTTCTTGTTAGTCTGTCTAGTGCTTGTACGTCCGTTAAGGTCCATTGTATTACTCCGAATGAGTAGGTTAGTATGGGTATTGCCCAGGTATTTATAGCCTTAATTTTATTTTTTGCGTTGAGTTGGGTGTGCATGATTCTTCTTAGCCTGTTCTTGTATTATTATTATTATTATTATTATTATTATTATTATTATTATTTTTTTTTTTTTTTTTTTTGTAGTGAGGTGGAAATTTTTCAAGAAGATACCAGGGATGGATGCTGGTTATGTCAGATTTCTACTGACTAAAAACCACCTCTGAGCTTCGACTGCTAGGGCCATTAGCTCATTCTTTTTCTAGATTTTCGCATATATGTCTATACTTCTTGAGAAATTCAATGTATTTACTATCCTTTCTTGTTTTAGACATTCTACAGCGGTAAGACCACGAAGATCATGCATGCTACGATGTACATCAAACATTGGACAGCTTTCGATGATGTGAGACACAGACAATTCAACAACACATAGGGAACACACTGGTGCCGGTTCAGCTCTTAAAAGATGGCGATGTGTTATATCAGTATGTCCCGAGCGCAGCCTTAGCGCCCGCACAGTATCTGATCTAGGTAAGTTTATGAAGTTATATTTATCCTTTACTACGGGCTCTATTTGTCGTAGTAGCGTAGTTGTCGCATTCCAGGTGTCCTGCCATTCGGCAATGACCTTTTCCTTAATAGAATTATTAAATGCGGTTTCGTTTTAAATATCGGAAGTTTAAATCGTAATGTTCGCTTTAAAACTCCAAAGGATATTTTGGGTAAAGATGCATCAGCATTTAATTCAGTTTTGATTTTACTTAAGGTTGGCATTTCGTTTCTAAAAAAAACGTGCACTTTCCGGCGAATTGCATATTTTACGTCATCATCTAGAATTACCTTCTTTCTACCTCTTGTTTCCTTTTTTGTTTCCTTCTTTTTATTAACTTGAAGTGATCTGAAAACTGTCCGAGAAGACAATTTTGTTAAATTTCCGCACAATTCTGCTGCATCCTCCGCGCCTAAATCAGGATTTCGGTTTTTACCAATGCATGTTCGCCCACAGTTAAATGTCTTTTCATTTTTTTCGCAGGGGGAGCAAGACCTGTCGAAGCTTCGCCCTGTACCATTTTATAAATTAATATTTTGAATTAACAATACAACAACAACAAAACGATCACCTAAACCCGCAAGCGCGACTATGCAACAGGTCTCTCACAAGGTCCATGCTCGTTTACTGTTGCAACGTTGCGACCTCCGCCTGACTGTCGTAAAATATCAGTACATTTACGTCCGTCGATCGCGAACGTCTGTTAAAATACAGCTGCTTCAAATGATCCGCGTAAACTCCTGTATTCGGGCCACAATGATTTGGCAGCGGTGCGCGTTTTGTGTCGGAACGCTGTGTCCGCATTTAAAACAAGCGGCATTTTGCGAGAATTTCATACCAGATTTATTGTTAAATATTAAATATTACTTTAAGCCGCTCACGTTGGTCTGTTTTCGAATTAGTGACTGACGTCACTGACTATTATTTCCGTCTTGTAGTATATTAAGTTTTTCTTCTATATTTTGCGTTGGGGTACATGTATCCTATGGATGAATGGTTGGGTATAGATCAAGTGGTGTGTCAGCTTTGCAGACTGCCTACTAGGTGAAGGGATGTTTTAGGAAAAAATTCCGAAGTTGTTGTGTTGTGTGTATTGCTTGAATATCTATCATGCCTCTTCCTCCTTCTTTTCTGTTTATTGCAGTTTTTTCTTTACAAGAGTTGGGATGGTGTTTTCTATATCGGGTAAGCTCTGATCTGTTGAGGATATGGATACTCTCTAGGTCCGTTTGGGACCATTTTATTATACCAAACGAGTATGTAAGTATTGGGATTGCAAAGGTGTTAATGGCTTTGAAGAGGTTACGAGAGTAGAGGGAAGTTTTTAGTATAGTTAGTATTCTTTCTTTGTATTTTTTCTTTAATTGTGTTTTTATATCTGTGTGATTTATCTTGGTGTTTTGTTGGAGTCCAAGTTATTTGTATTTTTCGTTCTCTGTCATGTTATCTAGAATTTCATTGTTTATGGTTTCTCTGTTTTCGGCTTCTTTCCATTTGCCTCTTTCGATATGTAATGCTTTGCTTTTATTTATACTAAATTCCATTTGTATGTCTGTTGTAAATGTTTCGGTGATCTTGAGCAGTCCTAAGTTGTGTTGGTGTTAGCGCGTATATTTTTATATCGTCCATATATAAAAAGTCGTTGATTTTATGTTGTGCCGTTTTTTTTATGTTTTATGTTAAAGCCATATTGGGAGTTATTTAATACGTTTGAAAGTGGGTTTAGGCACATGCAGAGCCATAGGTGCATCGTCCTGTAAGATGCCTCGTCGAACGTATATATAGTTCATCTATCTGTACGGTTTTTAAATCTGAGTTAATGGTAATTTTCGTTCTACAGGTTTTCATTATTTCGGTCAAGAATTTTTTTATTTTTGTGTTTATTTTGTAGATGTCTAAGATTTTTATTAACCAGCTATGTGGTACGGAATTAAAAGCCTTTTTATAATCTATGTTGCAAGTGTGTAGATTTTATTGTCGTTGTTATACTATTATCTACAGTTACACCTCAATATATGTAGCATTACGGGACGTTACCTTAATAGGTGTATGCAACGAAAATATTTCCAAAAATTATAAATAAATTATCAACATGTTATATATGGTTGAGCTCATAAAAATTAGGATTTTGATTAAAAAAATAGGGTGTTCCATTTGGAAAACCAAACATAGCATTTTCTTTTATTTTACAATGTTAGTTTGTTTAATTTAATACGAATCCTGGCGATTCAGGCAAATCCCTACAACTTTTATATTTACCATTTTTTTTGATATAACTTAAAATAAAACCTTTAGGCGGTTGTCATATTAATATTAACTGAGGAAAATTTGTTGTTTTTCAGCAGAATTTTAATACAAATATTGCGTAACCAAGGTAATCGAAACACAAAACGAATAGCAATTTTTATTACAACGGTAAATTAAAAATGATAATTTTCTCTATACAAATTTGTAAAATAATATTAAGCAGTATACCTATATTGGAAACAAATGAAAATATCGAAAATTGGCAGAAAGCGCCTTTTGTTTTTTGTCTAAGAATATTTTAGTGAAAAGAAAGAATAATTAAAATCGGTTTTGAAAATTCTCTGAGTTAGCAAACGTCTGCAAAAATACAAGTGGTTCATTCTGTATACGTTATTTATCATTCGTTCATGACATCATCCAAGTAACAGCAATCATCATGATGCAGACAAAGCAAACTTACTCTAAAAACCGTATCCTGACATCATTTGTTGTTTTTTCAATATCGATCTCTCAATTTGGAATACAGATTTTCTCGATGCACAATTTATATCCAGCACATTAATAAACCGATCATGATTTTTAAGGCAAACTATTCACAATTCTACGACTAGTAAGCAATAGATAGATAGATAGCGAATAAACGTTGTTACGCATTGTTAAAGAACTCGCCTTGATTGGATAATCAAAGATTGTTTCACTTTTATCGACTGGATGTCGTCCTGGGCACAAGCCAAGAGCAACCGGACTCTACCCAATAAAATCAGAAACTTCAACCGTTTTTGCAGACCTTGCGTGACTTTAGCGTTTCGACTTAAAATCACTTTTTACAATTCCAATTGATTAAGTGTCACAAATTATTCCCTCTTAAGAACATAAGATAAGTTTGGAAATAATGATGGTCTTTTCAATGCTGCATTTAAGACTGCTCGAGTCTTTAAGAAGCTCGCATCTCCCAAACTGCCCATTAAACATAGAGAGAAAACTTTCGCAATTAAAGGAAAAATAAATTACTAGAGCTTTGACATTATTGCAAAGAGAAGAGGAAATACGCCCATCACCCTGTAAAGTGAAGAAAGAGCATATTTCCAATTTAAATTTAAATTTAATCCCAACGAGTTACTACGCTTACAACTTTACAGGTAGTGTCCAATTAACTTCCAATCACAAGTTCGATAAATTCAACCGCATTAAAAGTAACTTCTTGATCTCTTTCTCTAAAGTGGAGATTTATTTCTAATCTGCTGTAGCCTCCAAAATCCTAATTTGAATATATCATATACAGTTTTCTTTATTGACAAAATATCTGACTTATATTATTTATATATGACTTATAACAAGCCCATGGAATCACACGACAGAAGTGAAAACTTCAGCAAAGTGATATAAAAACTAAATAACATAAAAAAAAATCATTTGGAGGCGCCAGGCATCGATCCTGGTACCTCTAGCATGCTAGATGAACGCTCTCTCCATTATTTTTTCCTGTTTTGTGGAATTCTACACCTATACCTATATACAATACAATACAATACAATACAAAGTGCCTTTATTCAGAGAAAAAAATCTTATTACATTACAGGTAAAATGGCGGCGAGATCTAGCAGTGCTACTCATCTAACCGCCGTGGTTGTTAAAGAAAAAATATACAAAAAATTAATGAAAAAGAAAGAAAATACTACAAATATATATATTAAGGAATATCTGCTTATATATACACATACACACACATGCACACACATATAGACACATGTATATACATACATTCATACACATACACACATACATACTAAAATACTGAAAAAAAAGAACTAAAAAATATAAATCAGTTTCTTAGTCTCTCTCACTCAGAAACAACTTTATCCTATTTTTGAAGGTATTCAATGATGAACAACTGGTAATATGTAATGGCAATGAATTATATACTTTTGTGGAATTATATGTAAAGGACCTTTGATACAAAGCCGTTCTATGCCTAGGTACAACAAACCGTTCACTGTGTCGAGTATTTCTGTTATGTCTCGATACACCGCGTTCAAATTTGCCAAGTAAATAGACGGGCTGGCCAGTGGAAATGGTTTTATACATTAATGTAGCTGTGTGAAGTAGGTACCTCCGATACAGGGTCAACCATCCCGACTGCTGGAACAGTGGGGTAACATGATCGTATTTACTCATACCAAAACAAAATTTTAAACATGCATTTTGCAACTTCTGTAAGCTATATTTGTCGGTACTTACCAAAGCAGGCCAGTACAGAACATCACAGTAACCCAAAGCAGACAAGATAAGCGAATCACACAACCTCAGCCTGACGTCAGAAGAATGAATATCCTTATGAATATACAGTGTACGAAGCTTGCTGTAAGTTTTTTGTAATAAATTCGAAACATGAGTATCAAATCTGAGACGCACATCGACATACACTCCTAAATTCTTGCAACAATCAGATGAATTAATTTCAACACCATCAACAAATATTCTGATTGCATCATTATTCCGCAGATATTCACGATCCCCACCAAATAACAACATCTGAGACTTCGAACCGTTTAGCACTAGACCATGATATTTTGAAATTCTCAGAATAGTTTTCAGATCATCGTTAAGCCAGACAGCAGCATCACGACAATTTGCTTTAAAAAATGAGATGTATAACTGCATGTCATCCGCATACTGATGAGAGGAACAGTATTTTAGATGACATGAAAAATCGGATGTGTATACCGAGAACAACAGTGGCCCCAGTATGCTGCCCTGTGGGACACCCCTATCAATTCCAATGAACTCAGAAACAGAATTATTAAGTACAACTCTCTGTACCCTGCCTCGAAGATAACTTTCCATCAATTTTATAGCATTTGATCCTAATCCAAAATATTTTAATTTTAAACACAATATGTCATGTGAGAGAGTATCAAAGGCCTTGCTATAATCGAGGAGGACAAGAGACGTATTTTTTCCCTGATCCGTTGCACTAAAAATATCATCTGTCACTTTAAGCAAAGCACTTGTTGTGCTATGTGCAGGACGAAAACCAGATTGTGTAATCGGCAAAATATTATTAGAATTTAAATGACTGTTTAATTGCCCATACATAATCTTTTCCAACACTTTAGATAATACCGGCAAAATACTAATTGGTCTAAACTGAGACACCTGCGTTGGTGTACATACTTTAGGCACTGGGATAACACTAGCCTGCTTCCATAAAGAAGGAAATTTGCCAGAAATCAGGGACTGATTTATAATAAAAGTGATTTGTGGAATAACGTGGGGACTAATATACGAAAGCATTTTCAAATTTATATCATCAACACCTTTTGCATTTGATTTAATACTGATAATTATATCCTGGACTTGAGCTTCGGAGACTATAACAAAATTACACTCAGTCACAACATTGCTCTTAACTTTATCTACATATTCGTTTCTAATCCATGGATCACTATTAAGGTTCTGAACTGGAATGCTATCCTTAAAATATTGATTGAAAGTCGTTGCACTCGCCAAATCATTTGTTTTGTCGAGCGTTCTTTTATTATTAAGCTTCAGATAATTCACAGTGCGCCAAAAACTCTTTGGATCATGTTTAAATTTATGTTGTAAATAAGCTTTCTTTTCTGTACGAACACCCATGGTAACCAGATTGCGAAGCTCCTTGTAGTTCTTCCATGAATCATCAGATTTTACCGTCTTATACTTAGAAAGAGCTTTATCCCTGAGCTTCATCATGAGTTTAAGATTATCACTTAACCACGGAGCTGGAAACTTAGTAAAACGGGACGTTTTTACTGGTGCATGCTGATCAAAGACATTTTTTATATTTTCATTAAATAACTCCACCATCTCATCCACATCATATAATGAATAAAAATGTTCCCAGTTTATGTCTAATAGATCAGAAAGAAAATTATTATAATCAAAATTGGAATAGTCGCGATAAGTTTTATAAGTTATAGGTGGTCGGATTTTATTTATGGTTAAGTCACAGGTGGTTAAACAATGATCAGAGATACCCTCCATGTTTATTACCTTGACATTTGTCAAGATTTGTATATTTGTAGTCACAATTAAGTCTATAAGAGATTGAGAACTATTTGTAATGCGAGTCGGTGAAGTTACAACTTGCTCAAAGCCATATTTATTAAAGAAACTGACAAGATATTTTCCAGCATTGCTGTTCTTTAGTGATACATCGACATTTAGGTCACCCCCAAAAACAACATAATCAAACTGCGGCAAGAAAGATGTTATAATATTTTCTAGTTCATCAATACATGAGTTTAAGTTAACATTTGGAGGTCGATAAACGGCTCCAAAACAAAAAGTCTTACCTTGCATTTTCATACTAATCCATAAATACTCCAAAGAGGTAAGTGCAGGCGGAGTAGACATGATTTTATATTTCAGATGATTTTTTATATAGAAAGCAACTCCACCGCCTCGCCCGTCCCTATCTTTCCTTACCAAATTATAACCACTAAGCTGAACGGCTGAATCCTGAATTTCATTATTCAGCCAGGTTTCAGATAGACCCACAATATCGTATTGTTCCGAGTCAATAAACTCTGAAAACAGGTGGAAAGTTGAACGTAACGATCTAATGTTAAAAATGAGAGAGACTAAAACCGTTTTGAGTGTGATTGAGAGGCAATATACAACCCTACACCGCAGAAAAATCCCATTAGCACATGGATTATGGAAAATACAAAATATAAAATGCGAAATAATTTTTTTGGAAAATAAATCTGAGGTCAATCCTTAATAATTATTATGCACGATATCAACAAACAATACATAAAAAATACATATATACTTAATGCATCAAAATCATACCTATTTCTTAAAATTACTAACAAATGATAAAATTGATAATAATACACATTATGAAACCAAAACGTAAAACGTAAACTCTAACCTATAGAATTTACACTCCATATCTTCAACTATTTGCCCAAAAAATATATTTCAAATAATGGAATTAATATTTTCAATAAGGTAATTGACAATATTCTCAATATTATATTTATTATTTTCAACAATAAAGGGCTTAGAAGGTATATAAATCTAAAACGTAGAAAAATAGTAGGTATTTTTATGGAAAAAACTAGAGTTTTTATATTAGGAATAAATAAAAATGTATGATCAGAATTAATGCAACGTCGACATATCAGCAGTCGCAAATAAATGTTTAATTTGATACAGTTCTACAATATATCATGTTTATGTAAATTTAAAAGTCATTCTTGTTTGACACCAGGACCTTCGAATTTTTAGCGGAATCCCAATAATAAATTTTTCCACCAGCTGACCAAGCATTTGTTTTGCCAAAGTTCTGTTTAGCAGCGGTTAATAATTCATATCTGCGGCGTGTAAGATCTTCAAAAAGAGAAATTCCGGTACCCTTAAGCATTTTTTTTGTCGCTAAAACCTCGCTCTTCTTTATGTTAGACAAAAACCGCACTAGAACGACAGATCGCCCTTCTTCATTGCTTCTCTCATTGCGAACAGCAAATGCAAAGTCCAAATCATGAACAGTACACTGAATTTTCAAAGTGTTTGCTATAACATTCGCGACAATTCCAGGCAAATCATCATTTTCTCTGATTGTCAAGCCACATATACGCAGACAGTTACGTTTGCTATTTTGCTCCAGACCGTCAAACCGAGCCTGAAGACTATCAATTGACTCACTATTCTTGACGACTAGACTATCAAGTTTTTTAAAAGATTCACACAATGAGGATAGCTTATTGTCTATTTTACCTAGTCTAGCATCCAACTTGGCCTCCATCTGGGTGACAAAATTTCCACAAACTTTGTTTATTAGCTTTTCAATGTCATCAGTTTCAGATCTACTCGAACTTCTCGGCATTTTGACAACCACTGGTTTAAACACAAACGCACAAATAGATTCTAGCTTTCTCACTGTAAAACAACCGAAAAACCACTTTTCCAACCAAAAAAAAATATATATAGCCGGTTAGATGCTCACCGCGGTAGTCGAAGATTCGTTGCTAAAATTTGTAATTATTTTCGAAAAAATACCACTTTTTTCAGAGAAATATTGGGAGCTCTGCGATTGCACGCGCCTACTCACACGACATCGGCTGCGATATGTGTATTCCATGCAGGTCTTCTATAACTATCTAAAGGTCAGATCATTCTGCTTCTGAATAAACATACTTCGTTTTTCGCGTGTTAAGCGCAATTTATTAGTTCTGGTTGGGTCTATTTATATTATCTTTGTCATTCCCACTGGTTATATTGATAAATTGCAGATTAGATGGTTCTCCAAGGGCAATGCCCATCTGTTTTCTTTTTCATTGTTACATACCTCGAGCTACGTGATATCTCGGACAATGTGGGCGAAAAACGGCCACCCTGGCGTAAACTTTTATTTCCGAGAAATTTATCTGGAATGCTTTGCCGCAGGAATTGTGCGATAGATATGGGGTGCGTTTCTTGGTTAACGCTTGATCTTATTTCCATAATTTATTTTCAAAAGAAGATGTTATCAGAACACCTTCTTCCACCTCGAAAGCCAGATTATTTTTCTACTCCTATGTCTCCATATTCAAGTTCAATTAGATGAGTATATACCTGATTGCTGCTTAAAAGTTAAATTTAATTTTTCATTTACTTCATATTCACCGTCCTCTCAAGAATAACAGAGCCGCTTTTTGTCATGAAGTTATTTTAAGATTGATTACATTTCGAAAGAAGCCACACAAGAATGATAATATCATTAGACATTTTTCATAATATAGCAATACTTCTCACATTGATTATAATCAAAATGTAGCAAGTTTTATTCTCGCCTCGCTGTGTAAGCTGGGCCATCTGTTTTGGTCAATATCCTTTTACTTTAATGTATTTAGAAAAGGGGAAGTGGGATACACACAAGCTTGCCTCAACTAAAGTAAATATTCAGAGTTAAAGGTGCTGCAGGAAGTTAAACTTTAATCATATTTCAGGGAAATACTTGTTAACAACATGGCCTTGGTTAATATTTTTGCAGTTGAATGGTCTAGCAGTTAATTAATTTTATATGGTATGTATCTTGTGTGGTAATAGTGGATCCTAATAATACTTTTATATGCTTTGTACACGTAAATTTTCTTGATTTAAGTTTTTAGACAGTTAGTTTTGTTCACCTATTTTGTTTATTTTATCGATCGGAAACCCTTTACACTGTCAGTTTTAAAATTTAAACTGTCCTTCATTTAGTGTGTTAGGTTTTTTTAATTTTCCCTAAAGAAGCTCTATTTACTTCGAGCTTTTAAAGTATAAAAGACGAAGAAAGCAGCCAAAGTAAACATACGATGTCATTTTTGACCTTTCCGTATCTTACTATCGCTACATTATGATGGAAGTTATCTGTGGACATATATCACCGTCACAAATTCATACTATTTCGTTTCTCGAGGTTGTTTAATGTAACATTCGGTTTAATATTTTTTTTTGATACATATCAGTTCGATAATCGAATTGTACTTAAAATTTCCACAAGCCGTGATCAATTAGTACAGCCATTGGCCAGCTAGGAATGGGCACTCCGATTAGGATGTTATCCATATGTTTGTCCTTGCGACTGCATAGCAGTTAATATTGAAGATTACAGGTATGGCGTAGTGCAACATAGTTGTAAATCACAAAATATGAGTGGATGAAGATCTCAGCTGATGTCATCGCTCCGGGGAAGCAGTTTGTCCAGGAAACTAGAGCTGGACTTTTAAAAATGTACCTGCCGCGAGGGGGGCAGAGCGTGCACAAAGCTGGCAGCACTTCGATAAACGTTAGTTCGTAAGAACTGGTCAGTAGCGCCCATTTGGTGAAATATTTGGAAAATTAATGAAGTACTTATTATTTTTGTGGCCATTGTATTTGATTGAATAAATTAGGATTTATCATGTCAAAATCTTGGTGATAAAAATTGACGGGAAAGTAGTGGTTGTGTAGGACGTGCGATACATAGCTCGTAGTAGGATTGGCTGGTTGTAATTGTAGAAGATTATATCTTGTAGAGTTTGCGCGCAGTCTTATCTCCATCCCTTTGCTCAGGGAAAAAAATAAGGACTTCACTCTTGAAAAGTCGGCCACCTCGTCCACCTTTTGAAGCATCCTAGCCGACTTCGGCATTACAGTTCCTATATTGCATACCTAAACTATTATCTGGTAAAATCTTTATACTGTTCAAGCCCCTTAGATCCTCGAAGTCATCAAGCTATTCAAAATTTTTAACGTGTTGTCTATTCGACTTACTGCTGTGAAGTTGTTAGTCACCATCCTCTAGAAACAGTTTGTAGAGCCGTTCGATTTATTTTCTTTTTCTAGCGATGTATTCATTTCAGAATCCTTTAAAGGGATTCTGCATTTGGCGAGCTAAGGCAACCTAGATATTTATCGAGTTTCTCCGTAAAGGAATAGCCGGTTGGCATTTCCGAAGTTTAATTTAAAGCGCGTATATGAGATTATTAAGGGAGGCCCTATTGCAATCAGCACCAAGTGTTTTTCAAGCCCTTGCATAGTTGTTGACCTCAACTAGATCTCGATCTATTCGTATGCTAGATATAATAATTTCTTCTCCAGAAGCACAAACAACTATTGTGCCTTTAACTAAAGTATATGCTAAGGCTTCTGTCTTTAAATTAAAGTAAAGTTTCGGGTATTTCATTTATTGTCTACAACCTGATTCTACGCGAGTCAGAAAAACGTAATCGTCCGTTGCTGCTTTTGTATTCAAAATGATAAATGGAGTTATCATGGGTTCATTACGTTTTAAACATAATAATATAACATTTACTCTAGACATTTAAATTTTAGTTAATAATTGCCAATTAGCAAATTAGAAGTTTGGTCGTTGTTAGAGAAAATTGTCTGCTTATTGCATTGGGTAGAAGTTATATAATGTGTTATGAATGAACTTTGGATGGGCAATATTTGACTCATAACTATCCAAAGTTTTTACAATACTGAATCGTTATTTGCATTTATAAATATACAGACTTATTGGCGGGAAGAATGGTAAGATACGTTAATATTTTTTGTATGAAGTGAGATATACATTTTCTGCATGTATCACTTCTGCTAATTCGTCTGCTACTGTCTTTATAGAATATAACTCATTCATTTTGGGTTAATAATGATATTTTCGTAGTTTACATTTAATAGCAGTCCAAGCCATCTAAATGGAGTTAAAGCCATAATGGCATAGAGGTAGACTTAAAACAGAACTACCATGTGCCGAACAAATGCCTTTTTAAATTTAGTTTTCAACATTGGAAATGTTTTTGTTTTCCTAGTATGGGGCATCAAATCGCGAAAAAGTGCATGCTACATTTGCCACATCACGCGTGAGAGATCGTGTTAGTTTGTTTATGCGGACTGTTCAAATGACAAAAATAAAATAAAACTAACTGAAAGTTGATTGAACGACAAACCCAAACTAACCAAGAGTACCCAAAAGCATCGAAAAGCACTAAATTGTATCGGAACAGATTTAAAAAAAATAAAAGTACGAAAACTAATTTAAATTGGCGACTAACCATAACTAACTTAAACATTAACATTGGTTACAACGCATCGGATCCGGTTAAAATTACTAAAATAAATTGGAACTAACTGAAACTAACCGAGAGTTGATTGATCGACTAACAAAAATAATCAAAAATACCAAAACGGGTGAAAACGAATTGGAACGTATTAAAAATATTAAAGTAAATTAAAACTAATCAAAGCGCGAACCGAATTTTGGCGACTAACCAAAAACATTAAATTTGATTATAACGTATCGAAACTGGTTCAAATGACTAAAACAATTTTAAAACTAACTAATATTAACCGAAAGTTGATTGAACGACTAACCAAAAGCACCAAAAGGGCTAAAGCATATCGGAACAGTTTAAAAAATTAAAATATGTTAAAACTAACCCAAATTAACCGAATTTCGGCGAATAACTAAAATTAACCAAAAACATTAAAATTGGTTATAACGTACCGGAACCGGTTCAAATGACTAAAATAGATTAAAACTAGCTGAAATTAACCGAAAGTTGATTGAACGACTTACCAAAACTAACCAAAAGTGACAAGAAGCATCAAAATGGGCTAAAACGTATCGGAAGAAATTAAAAATATTAAAGTAAGTTAAAACTAACCCAAATTAACCGAATTTTGGCGACTGACCAAAACTAACAAAAATATTAGAATTGGTTACAACGCATCGGGACCGGTTCAAATGACTAAAATAAAATAAAACTAACCGAAATTAATCGAAATTTGATTGAAGGACTAACCAAAGTAACCAAAATCACTAAAATTGGATAAAACGTATCAGAACAGATTGAAAATATTAAAGTACGTTAAAAATAACCCAAATTAACCGAATTTTGGCGACTAACCAAAATTAACCAAAAACACTAAAAATGGTTATAACGTATCGGAACCAGTTCAAAGGACTAAAATAAATTGAAATTAATCAAAACTAAACGATCGTTTATTGAATGGCTAGCCAAAACTAACCAAAAGCACCAAAACGGCCTATAATGTATCGGAATAGATTAAACAAATTTAAGTAGGTTAAAACTAACCAAAACGAACTGAATATTTGGCGGATAACCAAAACTAAACAAATCAATTAAAATTGGCTATAACGTATAGAAACCGGTTCAAATGACTAAAATAAGTTGAGACTAAGTGAAACCAACCGAAAGTTGTTTATACGACTAAACAAGACTAACCAAATCTATTAAAATTGATTATAACGTATTGAAACTAGTTCAGATGACTAAAATAAGTTGAGACTAAGTGAAACTAACTGAAAGTTGATTTGACGACTAACCAAAACTAACCAAATCTATGAAAATTGTAACATTTTAAATTTCGTATATTGATATTAACATAAATTTGGTTCCAGTTTATCGCATTTACGCATTTGATATGGGTTCGCTGCCGAATATATTTGCTCGGATTTCGACATTACTCTGCCATCTTTCGGCCATGCCGAAAAATGCAAGAAATTTCTAGTCCGACAGCTGTTTCAATGTTTTCGACGGGAAACGCATTTCTAGCCGCATCGTACGATGTCGCTTGCTATAATGAGATCGCCACGTCTTGGCTGTCCCAAAAATTACGTTTGTACCATTTCATTTTATAATTGTACTAGAATTATGATTGCAATTTGTTGACTTATTTAATTATCTTTGATTTTTCGTTTGTATAGACGTTGGCAGTTAAGGCAGAATCATTTATTGCTTCTTTTCTTATTTGGTCGCGAATTACGTATTTAAATGTGCGAAGTTTCATGCTGCACAAGGCAGGTCTGGTACTAGTGAATTTAGTACTATTTGAAGTTTTTTTTTATGGAATACTGGGTCAAGATAGATTGTGGGTTTTTGGAGCCACGGCCATGTTTCACGTTTCTACAGTCATTGGTTTGAACTGGTCAATAGTTCCGTATCTGATATTTATCGAGCCATCTTATGGGATTTTGGGCTGAGACCATATAAATAGGACCTTGCATACGTTATCTTTAGTTACCTGAGTATATTTTTGATAAATTTGCTGCGAGGAACCTAATTTCTTCAATTGAAGGATTTTATCTAACTGATTGAGAAAGTCACATGGAGTAGATGTTCCACACCTATAAAGCTCTCGTGGAAACCTTGAACTGAGGTAAATATTAAGCAGTATTTAAACAATGTATTCATGAATTTAATGTTCCTAAAGAAAAACTTATATTTTATCTTAAAATAGTCTATATGGCTAGATATCATTAAATTATGTTATCCTCTAGTTACAAAGTGGTTTTAATATCTCTAATTAAACTTAAATGTTTTCACTAATCTAACAATCTGTAAATTAGAATTGATTTTCCATTAAATTATTCTCTGATTTGACCACTTTAATCAAACTTTTATCTAGAATATAGTTTTTAAAGCTTAGATATAACCTACTGATTATTTTCACAATTTATAGTAACTCTGCTTACTTCTGCTATTTTTGCTGTATGGGGCTTCGTTACATTGTTCGAAGTGCCTTTGTAGCCACTTAATTGAACCAAATTTAATTGTAAAGTATTAATAATTCTTTATAATTGGGGTTTATCAGTGGTGTCTTATATTATTGTATTGTATATTTTTGATATTATTACAATATTAAACTAAGGGGTTTGCAGTTTAAAGAAGTTTTATGTTGCTAAATGTTGTTCGGATGAACATTTCATTCGCTTAAGTCATTAAATTCAAGTAATTAATTAATTCATAATTAACTGGGGCTTTTGTGTTGGATTGCTGCTGGCTACAGTTATAGCCAATGAATTGTCTCTTATACGTTTTATATTTTTAGGGTTTTTAGTTGAGGTTATAATATCACCTCACGCACTTTTAAAAGCTGATTGCTAGCTTGCGAGCTGATGTACTTACCTTACATGACCAACCTGTTGTAAGAGGTATTCAGTGGATATTGTGGTGTAGCTGGATAGTACCGAGACCTAGTGTGTAAGAGCATCCGTGCTACTTCGAGAGCCAAGATAAGCTAAACTTATTATTATTATTTTTATTCAATTAATCTGATTTAAATAATTTGATTACTCGAATATCAGAGTTACATTTGCAGAACTTTTCTTATAAGCTAGAATCCATGAAGTGATTTCAATATAGCAAATAGTTACTTTTTATTACTCGTAAGGCCTGAGTGTTCGGTATATGTTATACTGACTCAGGTAAAAATCTAACGACATCGTGATCACGAAATTGTTGGTTTCATAGTTTTAAGTCTGTATATCATTGTACAATCTGTATCGATATCTGATTAACATATTTGAATAGCTATACGGACTATAACAACTTATAGGTTAGGGTATATATACATATTTCCTTCATTTTAAAACCAATAATTTTGGATATTAGTTGCTACTTTGTATTATGCTATGTATTTTGCCTCGCCTATCAGCATTTTGATTATGGCTATCATTATTTAAGGATCCGTACACAACTGATTATAATAGCCCTCTACTGTTGTTTAATATAGGCTACTCGCTCGGGCTTTACATACTTCAACCTGTGGTCTCGACTTATTTTTACTTTAATACAGCTTTAATTACCTTATTGCTTAAAGTTATCTTAAATTTTGAATGTTAGTTTGACACCCTCTCGTGCAACTACATATTTACATTTATTTTTCTTTTGTTTTTATTTTACTTTGATACTGTCTCTTACCTACGTTACCTTTGAATCTTATCTTTGATTATTATTGATATATTGACTTAGATCAATTTCAATAAATTTATTTTATGACTTTGTTAAGTGCTCATGAATTATTGTACTTTAAATTTGTCGTAGCTGACATTGATTATTTGATATCGGTATTATTCTTTTTTCTATTCCTTTCGATCACCTTTTAACCGATTGTATCAATTATATTTAATAACTTACTTGATTATTAGAGATACCTTTTAGCTATACAAAATGTACCATTTTGAGGCTCTTTGGATGTTTTTTGTTATAATTATTATCTTATACTAAGAATAAACACTAAATATAATTTTTTCGATTCTACAAGGATCCAATAATACTAGAATAAAAAAAAAACAATATATTATCATAAACTTCTAAAAAAATACAACATCTATATGGCTGATGCGCGGGAAAAGTAGTATAAGTCGATTTTTGGGGAAAATGAGTTAAGTGCACAACAGACATACTAAAATTGACTAGTTTCGTTGGGTAAAATGGTATAACTCTATCTCGATGACAAAAGGAGGATAAAAAATGTTCGATTAGTATAAGTCAAAAAATCTTCTTTTCTCAAGCGGGAAAAAAAGGATAAGTCTACTTATATTATTATACGCATTATCATAACTGGTGAATGATATAATAAGTATACTTATATTATTTTACACGGTTATCCAAACATGGATTACTACGACTTATACTAGTTTTCACATCTGTATATGTACGTCATTCTTGAATTTAGCGTGAATAGACATCATTATACTGGACATCAGCAGTGTGAAAGTGAATGCAGTTTAGAAAGCTCTTTTTCCACAACGTATGTGTTAAAAATGGCTTCAAAAAGAAGTCAGCAGATGATTAACAATTGCCAGAAAGAATCAGGCCACAGTAATTGTAAGTTGATTGTTTTATGATAATAATTAGGATGTATGATAATCGACAAAAATTTGATTGTTCCGAAATAATTTTTACGCGGTGTCTAGACTCCCTAGATTCTTTCTAGAATCAAGTCCAGCAAGGTCCAATTCATCTTGCATTCCGAGTTATGAAGATATTTCCTGGTCCACTCCCGATAAGGAAGAGCATTACAATAACATGATGCAAAATACTCCTGCTGAAAATTCTCAATGCAACACTGACGAAGGCCTCGTAATAAATAAGGAAATTCTAAGCCCTCTGACATCGAATACATATTTGAAGATGTTCATTTAGTACCAATGGTTCAACCTGTAATAGAAGAGAACCAATGTCTGTCTCAATCCGTTTCCTCACGAGAAGAGGTTGTTGGTTATGTGCTCCCTGGAGAATATGATAGTTCTGATGAAGAACTGTTAAGCGAGAAACAGAATCGACTGAAGCTCCTTAGACGAAACAAGAGAATCAGAAAGGGTGGAACGGGAAAGGTAAGGTCTGAAATGAAACGTAAGCGAAATGAAGGAAAAAAATATAAACGTAACAAAGGAAAGATTGTTCAAGCTAGGGTATTTCGAAAGTTAAAAGTATGCCGTCTTGGCTGTAGAAATCGTATAGATAGCTGAGAATAAGAGAAATTCAATTTTTGAAGAATGTTGGTCTATCGAAAGTCATAATAAGAAGGCAAATTTCATAGCCGATTGACAAAACCAAAAAGAAGACTAAAATCAGTGCTCCTCAGAAGCAAAAAAATAGACAGCTCTCTTCCCAGTATAATCTTCGGGTTGATGGAGAATTAGTTAGAATCTGCAAAAGATGTTCCGGGATACCTACTTTTGATTTCTCAAATAGATATATCACTACAGTTTTGTCCAAAAAGAATAGGTCAACATCAGGAATTATTGAAGATGACAGGCGAGGTTTAGCAGCGCCAAAGAATAAAAAACTTGGTAAAAACATATTTTAGCTATTGCTGCATACGAGAGCCATTACTGCCGATAGCAATCAACACAGAAGTACTTACCTCTGTACTACACGCTTTCACGTATGTATGAAGAATATGCTAAATGGAATATCGAAAGTAGGATTGTTAGCCGAAGGGTTTACGAGGGTGTTTTTAAAGCTATGAATATTAAAATAAATTGTCCACAAAAAGACACCTGTCAGACTTGCGATAAATTAATATTGTTGATAAAGGCAACTAGAAATAAAGACAAGGTCTCAGAATATCAAGAACAGCTAAGAAACCATCAAGATGACGCTGAGACCGCTTACAATCAAAAGAAGGTAGACATGGATACATCCAAATTGGGCAAAAGTAAAGTTACAACAATGTCTATCAACTCCTTCTCTTGCTACCTCAGCTGCTTTCTATACACGTCAATTGTGGACATTTAACTTCACAATTCACAGATGTAATGACAAGTCCTCTTTTAATATATTGTGGCACGAGGCCTTATAAGGTCTTTTCAAACACTTAAGCAAATGCCTTCTTCTAGAAGTGAAACATGTTACCTTATGTTCAGACACGTGCCCCGGTCAAAATAAAAACTGGCATTTAGCTGTGATCTTCTCTATTACTTCAAAAAGTGAAACACCTGGAAACTGTGGACCACAAGTTCCTTGTGTCTGGTCACACTCACATGGAATCAGGTTGGGATCATTCAGTTATTCAAAAAAAAAGAAGACGAGTTGCCATCACCAATACATCATCCACGTGACTGGTTCCAGCTTGTTCGTTGTTGGAGGTCTAAACAATTCACTGAAATGAAACCCGCAGATTTTTTCGATTTTAGTTATTTATTGATCAGCACTTTTCAAAAAAAAACCAACAACGAAGGAGAGAAAATTATTTGGCAAAAGATAAAATGGTTATGAGAAGGACGTTGGCGTTGTCAGCTATATAGAAACTTTAGATAGGTACTGAAATGAAATTCAATACTATTCAACTAAAAAGAAGGGGTATCCGGCAAAATAAAAAAAATTGAGATGCCTGCAAATACAAAATCTCCAAATGCAATCAGCGAAGAGAAAAAACAAAATTTGCTCGACTTACTGCTCTACATAGACGAAACCTTCCACGACTTTTACCGAAATCTAGTGACAAAGAAGGGACCTCAGGACCCACTCGTTGAGGACGAATTTCCCGAAGAAGAAGACGGTTAATTTAATATTACCTGAGTTCGATTTCTAATACTTAGTTTTGTAATAATTGTTTCTTCTAATCAAAAATATCTTAATGATAGTACAGCGTTTTTAAAAATACTTGTGTAAAGTAGTATAAGTTATTCTTTTTCTGTGTTAAATAGTATAAGTCCTAAAATTTTCTAATTTTTACCATGAAAATAAAATAAGAATTATTATACAATATTTTGTAATCGAAATATAGATATTTTTTGAGTTATCAATAAAAAAACACACCAGATATATTTTTTCACTGATTTCAGAAATAAGAACAAACTTGAATCACCTATAACTCAAAACAATGAATTTCGACTTATACTACTATTCCCGCGCATCAGCCATATATAGGAGTTAAAATTTTCTCGATATACTGACTACAAACTTATATTTAGATGTATGCTATAATTATTATCTTATACAAATAATAAAAAATAAATTATATGTTTTCGATACCACAAGGATATCATAGTATTATAATAAAAATATTCTGTGTATCGTCTCCACTTATTTCGCAACTATCACTATCTTCCCTATCTGAACACTCTGAGAATGAGTCGTGCTCGCTTTCTTCAGCACAACTTAGGTCCACATCACTTCCTTTATCATCTTCGTACCATTTTAGAACAGTTCCTTCAGAATTTTTATCCATATAACACACTAAACGCGACGGCCTTGCCTCATCAGACATTTCACAAACACCCGGGTCCGGTCACCGTGACCGCTCAAATAATATAAAGGGATATTGAACACGTCCGCCAAATGCTATCGACAAAAATGTACTAACCTACCCGTCACTTAAGTAAATTAAAGGATTAGCTAGATGCATAATGTTGGTGGGGATAACACTGCGGAGATACAATGATTTTGGGAACACGGTGCGGTCACCTTGACCGGACCCGGGTGGTTAAGGGTTAATGATTGATCGGTGACACGTACACCATTTAACTAGATGGTTGATCTCTTCAGTCCTAATCTAGTTTAATTAAAGTTTAAGGTTGATTTTAATGACATAATTTCATGTTTTCTTACTATATTCTTGGATCAGTCGGTGACTTCGCCAATTACTCTATTAATTGATTATTTTCAATTAACATCTGCGCTTTGTGCGCTTATTAGTCTGCTAATTACTCTGTTAACTAGAATCGCTGCATTTTATATACACTGTTTGATTAACAGTTGAAATTTTCATAATTACCTGCGCTAATTGATCCATCGATTGTTTCTAATTAACTAATTTCGTGAATCGCCTCATGACTGAATAGCAGGTTATTATTTCATTTAATTGTTCAAAATTTAATTATTCACTTTTAATAATTAATTGATTGATTGTAGCGTCAGATACTGGGAAACTTTTGTTCCATTTAACTTTATTTTAGGAAATCCATCTCTGCCTCTAATTATCAGTGTATTATACTGAAATTTACTTCTTTTATATATATCGTATTTTAATTAATTTTATCTACTACTTTCAGTGGTATAAATAAATATATTAGAATAGTTTCTTCTACCAAACTTCAATATAAGGATATTGTTACGCCTACGACCAACATTAAGAAACCTCTTAATAAACGTGTTCATTGTTTTGTTAAATTCTAGTTTTTTTTGTTGCCTAATACCTCTTAGCCTATTTGCGAATTTGTTTTAAATTAAACCAGTTATTCAGGAGTGGTACCTAGGACAGCGGAGGCAGTTAGCAGATCGACTGGTAAGTAAGGCTGCTGGCGTCCTTAACCGAACCCCATCTCCCTCTGAGCAGCAGGAATTTGCACACTCACGTTCTCATATGACTGATTGTTTTTTTTTTAAGTGAACTTCGACTTTACCCATTATTATAACATAACCTACTATCTGCTATTAAACAGAGAAAGAGTGTGGCCAACCAAAACTAACTAAATCTATTAAATTTGATTATAACATATCGGAGCCGACTCAAATGACTAAAATAAGTTGAGACTAAGTGAAAATAACCGAAAGTTGATTCGACGACTAACCAAAAATAATCTAATCTTTTAAAATTGATTATAGTGCGCCAAGCGAGTGAACCTTAACAACGACTGAAGGGGGTAGAGGACTAGCACGTAAAAAATCTTGCCTTCCCATAGGCGCACGAGGTTATTCTTACCATATTATGATTGATAATATTGATTAGTTTAAGACGTTAAAATTAATTACAGTTTTTTTTATATTACAGTTTTATAGTACAAAATATGTCATATAATAATATCTCATTTTTATAATAAGGATAGTATTCTATGATATTATTTGTTGTATGTATTACATAAATATGTTGTAGTAATAAGTAGAGTTCGTTTCCCGAAGGTTTTGTATTGACGTCATTGATGACGTCGCTTAATTTGAAAAAAAAACGGTTTATCGTAGCTAATTTTTGTATTAAAAGTTAGGCAATATTGAAGCAAGTATGTTCGAAAACGCTCTTTATAGAACGTTCGGAATTGTTTTGTAATAAAAATTTTAATTTAGAGAGTTCAGTTAAGAGGGTTATCCGAAATATATAAAAATTAGTTAACCGCGTATAATAATCACCAAATGCAAGAAAAATATAAGAAAGGTTAAAAATCTTCAAAGATATCATCAAAATAATATATATAGGTTGTGTCGATTTTGCAAATTTCCTTTTTTTCGCTAGAAAAGGGGTGTACTAAGGGTGTACTATAGAGTAGCTTAAGCCAAAAAAACCGGAGGATTCGCCACATTTGAGCCGAAAAAATATCCGCGTTTTGAGCCTAAATTGTCCTAGAAAGGCAAACTTCCACTACCACTTTCCCAGGTGTAACGTGAAAATATTGAAATTGTAACGTGAAAATAGTGAAATTTTAGTAACCGACACCGGGGGCCTGGCACAGTGTTTCCAAAAGTTGCAAATTTTCTTATGGAGAATAATAGTGTTGTTTACTATTTAAGTATATTTAATATTCCACTTCACGCATAACCCTCCGCTCGCTTCGGGGACGCAACCAAACAAAACTAACCCAAACTAACCCAAGGCATGCCGGAAATAAAAAAAGATTGAAATTTGTCAGTCGAAAATGCAAATATTTTTTAGCTTGTTTTCCCTCATTTGGGAATGTCTTGGGTTAGGTTTGTTTGGTTACCCCCCGGAGCGCGCGGAGGGCCATGTATGAAGTGAAATATTTGAGGAATATATACATACAAAGGAATAGTGTAATCGAATGAGTGTCTCTTTTATCCGATGAATGAATGCATATGCACATTGAACAATCATCCAAGCAACCACGTTTACTATTTGGCGGGCAATGATATCATTATGGCAGGATCGACCATCCCTTCATCTTCATTCAATCGGACTACTGGGGGTCTCGGTCAACAGCAATAAGTCCTGGCATGACCACATTGCTAACGTCGCAAAATCAGCCTCCCAGAAGCTTGGTACACTATTTCGTAACAAAAAATGTATACACCGCAGCAGTTGCTCTTGCTTCACAAAGCGCAAATAAGACCGTGCTTAGAATATTGCTCACACATCTGGGGTGCCACGCCAGAGCACACCCTAAAGCTACTGGATTCCGTTCGGAAGAGAGTTGTGCGTCTCGTTGGTGACCCGGAGTTGACGCGGAATCTGGATAGTCTGAAACACCGCAAACATGTGACCGAGAAATCCCTGTTTTACAGATAGTTTTACGGCAGATGTTCCCAGGATTTGGCCCGCCTTATCCCGCCCCTGACAACGTCTGTCAGACAGTCACGATAGACGGCAAGAGCACACCGGTTCGTCGTACAACTGGAAACACCTAGAACATCGCTTCACAAGAAATCCTTTGTCTGGCGCACTGCATCACTGTGGAACTCACTCCCAGGACGCATATTCGGATGTAACAAGCAAGATGTCCATTCGACTATGCCGAACGTTTCTTCATATGTGACGTGCACGATAGCATTTAGTCGGATGTCGTGACTGTTACATAGAATCAACAAATAAGTCTTCAATTATGTCAACACTTCATGCATGGCCCTCCACTCGCTTCGCTCTCTATACGGGGGCTCAACAAATAGAAACTAACCAGATGCTAACCAAAACTAACCTAAAATTTTTATTTTATTTTTTTTATTTTGGGTTAGTTTTGGTTAGCACTTGGTTAATTTCTGTCTGTTGAGCCCCCGTAGCGAGCGAAGCGAGCGGAGGGCCATGCATGAAGTGTTAAAATAATTGAAGACTTATTTGTTGATTCTATGTAACAGTCACGACATCTGACTAAATGCTGTCGTGCACGTTACATATGAAGAAACGATCGGCATTGCCGAATGGACATCTTGCCTGTTACATGCGAATATGCTCCCAGGACATCTGTTCCCCAAACTAACCATTCAAGAACCGTGTCAATCAACATCTTCGCACACACACCGCTCGTCGAGCAATATAGGATGTGCTACTGCCATAAAAAATCATTCACCTAAATAAAAAAAAAGAGTAGAGACACTTATAGCACAGCTTATTCACTACCAGCTAGTCAACTCTATCGAAATCGGAAAGTTGGAGTGTGGGGCACTGCGCCCTGAGCGGTCCAGTTCCACAGTTGAATTTAAAATGAATTTTCGCTTCAAAATACATGACAAATTCATCCGAAGCCTCGGCTATCGCCCTGAGAGGTTCGGAAATTTCGGATTTTTATACAATTGTGCGTTTTAAAATAGTTTTTAAACGGATTTTAGACGATAAAATAGTTATTTATGCAACAAGTGTGTAAAGTGAACCTTTTTTTATAAATGGGAATATTGATAAAAAAATTTAATTGAAATTGAATAAAAAAAAGGGTACTTTACACATGAGTAGCATACAAAATTTTTTCTACTACCGAAAAATATATGAAAAAACAAAAATAGTATTAAATTGCTTTACGCACTAGTGCGTAAAATAAATTATTTTACACACTAGTGCGTAAAATATAATATTTTACGCATTGCCCTAAATGTCAAAAAATATTTCAGATTTACTGTACGCACTAAACATTAAAAAAACCTATTTTACGAATCTTAGAGAGTGCGTAAAGTGAGTACTTTACGCACGGTAGCAGAAAAAGCATATTTTAAATTAAACGAATTGTCAAAAGTATTATTCAGATGGCCAGGCTTTTAAAACAATATTAAGTCATGACCCTCTTCTAAAATTTGCAAAACTTGGTTATTGACTTTCCCAAATCAAAAGATGCCGCCGCAAGATGACTAGCTGGTAGTGAATAAGCTGCGCTTATAGCGCACCATTTTTCTAATAAATTTTGCTAACGAAACTACAGTAAACGTCTGGCAACAGTATGCCTTCTTAAAAATCTTTGTTTTGGCTATTGTGACAGTTGACAGTAAAAAGGAGGATGGATATTTACAAGTAAAATTTAATTTAGTTTAATGGGGCTATGGCTATGAGTCGTTTTAAATTAGGACCGGAACAAAATGGAGGTCTCTCGTTCGATGCAAATGTATCCTAGTTAATATTTTCACCCGGCAATTGATTTTCAGATGTGTTTTGTCTATATTTCTACCGCTTTTGTGAAGTGGTGCTGAAATTTTGGGTCAAAACTCGAACTTTGAGGGCATTTTTTCGGTTCAAATGTAGAGGATCTTCCGACTTTTTTGGCTTAAACTACTATATAGGACACCCCCTTTCTAGTGAAAAAAAAAAATTTGCAAAATCGACAAAACCTATACAGGGTGCTACAAATTCGTTTCTTTGTATGGGTATCTCGAAAACCGTAAGAGATACGAGGTTGGTTAAATTGGTGCAAAGTTGCGCAATTTAAGGGTGATTGACATGCCGTCGAGAAATTTAGAAAATTCCGTCTACTTCCGGAGATATCCGTAAAAAACCGAAAATCATCTATTTTATTTTTATTTTTTCCTGCCTTTGTTTGAAGAGATAAAGTAAAATTAATGTCACATTCTTATTGCCACTTTTTCTCCTCTACAAGCTGGCGGTATGAAATTTTAAATCCGACGTTTCGCTTTCGGGCCCCCTTCATCAACTTAATTTTTTTAAATACAGACCTGGGTTTTTATCTAATTTTTAAAAAGCCTTTGGTCTCCCAAAACCAACGATGTATCACACTTGTTCGATAGTGGTAACCAATATTGTCATAAGTCAAATCGGGTCAGAAAAGATCGGCCCATCTCTGTCTAACACATTATCTCTTATGGAAAAAATCTAGATTTGTTGATTTATTGATAAGTGTGATACACCGTTGGTTTTAGGAAACCAAAGGCTTTTTAAAAATTAGATAAAAATTCCAGGTCCGTATTTAAAAAAGAGAAGTTGATAAAGCGGGCCCGAAAGCGAAACGTCGGTTTTAAAATTTGATACCGCCAGCTTTTAGAGGAGAAAAAGTGGCAATAAGAATGTGACATTTATTTTACTTTATCTCTTCAAACAAAGGCAGGAAAAAATAAAAATAAAATAGATGATTTTCGGTTTTTTACGGATATCTCCGGAAATAGACGAAATTTTCTAAATTTCTCGACGGCATGTCAATCATCCTTAAATTACGCAACTTTGCCCCAATTTAACCGACCTCGTATCTCTTACGGTTTTCGAGATACACATACAAAGAAACGAATTTGTAGCACCCTGTATATCACCAGACCCTACAAGCCAAATAATATAAATAACCACACAGTTCGGCATCGGCAATTTCCACGCCAATGGCTAAAGCAAGTCGCTGCCGAAATTTTAAAATATGTAAAAAAAATAGGTGTTGGTCTAGGGTCAAAGTGTATTAAATATATCCTGCGACCAATCACGAAACTGCCTCCTCGCTAAAAATCAAGTAAACGTCGCACTGTTGCCTATTGTCGCGTATTTTAAATAGCTTGAAGGCGAATAAAATATAAACATTATAAATATTATAGTATACTTATTCCGTATTCCGTATTTCCCTGCGTAAATAAAATAGTAAATAATAGAAGACACTAGTATTAAGGAAAATAACAAAATTAAGTATTCAAGTAGGAAATATAAATATGTAAATTCACTATAGGAAACTAGACAGAAAATAAATTAGGATTATTGGGAAAAAAATGTGGCAGCATCTAAATATGCGAGGAAATTTTTTGCCCGCATTCTTTCCGTCCAGGTTCTTTTATTTGGCAAACAGTATAAGGTATCGTAGTCGTATCAAATGACTAAAATAGGCTGATACTAACTGAAATGAACCGAAAGTTGTTTAGACGACTAACCAACACTAACCAAATCTTTAAAAACTGATAATACCGGATCGGGACCGACTTAATTGACTAGAATAATTTGGGACTCGGTGAAATTTACCGAAAGTTTATTGAACGACTAACCCAAATTAATTAAATCCATTAAAATTAATTAGAACGTATTGGTACCGGTTTAAATGACTAAAATAAGTTAAGACTAAGGGAAAGTAACAGTAAGTTGATTGGACGACTAACCAAAACTAATCAAATCTATTAAAATTCATTATAACGTAACGGAACCGGCTCAAATAAGTAAAAAAGTTGAGACTAAGTGAAACTATCCGATAGTTAATTGAACGTCTAACCAAAGCTAACCAAGTCCATTAAAATTGATTATAACGTATCGGAACCGGTCCAAATGAATAAAATAAGTTGATACTAAGTGAAATGAACCAAAAGTTGATTAGACGACTAATCAAAACTAACCAAATCTATTAAAATTGATTACAACGTATAGGAACCGACTCAAGTGACTAAAATAATTTGAGACTAAGTGAAACTAACCGAAAGTTAATTGAACGACTAACCAAAACTAACCAACTCCATTAAAATTGATATAACTTGTCGGAACCGGTTCAAATGACTAAAATAAGTTAAGACTAAGGCAAACTAACCGAAAGATGATTGTACGACTAGCCAGAACTAACCAAATCTATGAAAATTGATTATAACGTAACGGAAGGGGCTCAAATCAGTAAAATAAGATGATACTAAGTGAAACTAGCCGAACGTTGACTAAACGACTAACCAAAACTAACTAAATGTATTAAAATTGATTATAACATATCGGAGCCGACTTAAATGACTAGAATAAGTTGAGACTAATTGAAAGTAACCGAAAGTTGTTTCGACGACTAACCAAAAATAATCTAATCTATTAAAATTGATTATAACGTATCGTAACCAGTTCAAATGACTAAAATCAGCTGATACTAAGTGAAATAAATCGAAAGTTGTATGACGACTAACCAAAATTAACGAAATCTATTAAAAATGATAATAACGGATCGGAACCCACTCAAATGACTAAAATAATTTAAAACTAAGTGCAACTAACCGAAAGTTGCTTGAACGATTAACCCAAGTTAACCAAATCCATTGAAATTAATTATAACGTATCGGAACCTTTTGAATGACTTTTAAAATAAGTTAAGACTAAGGAAAATTAACAGAAAGTTGATTGGACGACTATCCAAAACTAACCATATCTATTAAAATTGACTATAACGTAACGGAACCGGCTCAAATAAGTAAAAAAAGTTGAGACTAAGTGAAATTAACCGAAAATTAATTAAACGACTAACCAAAACTAACCAAATTTATTGAAATTAATTATAACGTATTGGAACCGACCCAAAGGCCTAAAATAAGTTGATACTAAGTGAAACTAACCGCGTTAGATCGGTGATTGAGAGACGAATCGAATGCAGTTTTTACAACCACCACTAATGTTATAAGTTGTAATAACGAACGGAACTTGAAGTAATATGCATTTATGTGGTATATTTTGGGAACTAAACTTACGTAATCTGCTAAAAGTATTTTTTTCATTTGATTGTGTTAAGGGTAATATTTTAGTTTCTCACGACAGACTAGTATGTTTCATATCGTTAGATCGAGGAATGTGAGACGAATCGAATGCAAATGGTCGTTTGCTTTTTACACCCACAGTTATAACGTTATAAATTGTAAAAAAGAACGAAACTTGAAGTAGTATGTATTTATTTGATATATTGTGGTAATATAAACTTACGTAATCTAACCTGATCTCACCCAAACTTCTATCAACTATTATATTTCCACACAATTATGAGTTTTCTCAGATCTCAAATTTAATAAGCATTGCATTCTGCTTCGGCATTTTCAGTGTCTCCCCCGGTTGCATCTTTGTGAAGGACTGTCAATTTTTAATCAGTTCCAGTATTTTCTATTTTGCATGTTTCTCATATACTCTCATTTCTATATTTTCGTTTCTCTTAAATTTAATCAAAACTGCTTTTTTGTGATGGTATTCAAAATTTGTACCTGTAGCTGCAAATGGTATGATATTGTTCATAAAAATTACCGAATTTGGCGAGATATTTGCTGATCTGCCCCTTTCTCAAATATTTTAGCTCTCGTATCCTCATGATAATCAGCAGAGCAGATGATATTTTTATCAAATTACCACAAACCAATAAGAACAAAGATCTTTTTTCATGTAGGGGACGAAGAATTATAATTAATTTTCCCCAGAATATGGAGCAGTTTAACTTCTGAGACGCTTCGGTTCGAATCGGCTTACATCGATATCGGTCGGTTAATTTTAACCATCAGTTTATTCAATGATTATATCTTGGGCGTCACTCTTCGGATTGCCGTTGTAAAAGACCCGCATGCACCGGACAGCTTGTTACAATGAAGAAACAACAAACCAGGGCGAATTATTAGAAAGAAAGCAAATTGAATCAAAACAAACAAAATCATCCATATTTTCAACTTGAAAAACATATTATGGTTACGGAATGTCCTTCTTAAATTAATCTTAGCCTAATAGTTCTTAAATAAATCGTTACTAGAGTTGATATGCATGTAGGAATGGTGAACTATTGATTATGACCACGGTGTCAAACGGAGTGAAACGATACAGCAATAATGACCAAGCAAATTTGTTAATTACGGAACAAGCTAATTCTATCACCAGAATTTTGCTTACGGAACCTATAGCGGTCTGGCAATGGTAAAAAACTCATCTCGATAATGGTACGGATGGTTTGTAATACTCGCAGCTAGATGAACCGGTAACGGTATGATGGAATGGAACGATATTCTGAAGATAGCGAGAGTATAAGCTGAGGATATCTGGAATGGACCAGAATACCAGTCATAGGAAAGAACGAGAGAGAAAGTAGGGCTGGCCAGAATGGAACGAAAGCAGCATCACCGGAAATAAAGAGAAGAAGACATAGTAAAGTGAGACTGAACTCCAGAAGTAAAGAGAAGAAGACAGATAGAGAGAGACGGGGAAATCACCTACATTAATACCTATATAGTAGAAGAGAAGTCGGACAAGACAGGCTGCGGTGATGACGGATAGTGGCGGCTGCAGAAAGCGGCGTTTTTCCAGTTTATGCTGGGCGACTCATCTTGATGGTGATGGAGGGATTCGTTGTGTAACGTTGCAAATGCTACAAAATCCAGTAGTGCGAATATTCCCTTTTACTAGTCTATTTGTGTTGTTGATACTCTTGCTACCTTACTTCTCGCTACCATACTTCGGGTGTTCCGAGTCGCTCAAAATATGAATCTGATTGGAGCGCCACTTGACAGAATATATGGTATATAATCTTTGAAATTGACAACCCTTCGCGTCTGGAAATTCAACGCGAGCAGGCAATTTTTAAGTATCTAAAATTACCGTTGATATTTTTGAGCATCACGTCTAAATACCAACTGATTGTGTCATTGGATTAACTGGCAAGTGAGATAGAGTGCGTATTTTATAAAATAATTATCGGTCATATCGCCTATAAACGATGTATGATGAATAGTGTGGTGATCCCTTTTTTTAAAGATGAACACGAGTATTTCTATTTTAGATGATCTTTTTTTTTTCATTTAACTAAGGTTCTTCTATGGGATATAAGTTCCTCCCTTTGTTCCGTCCGTACGCGGCTTTCTACGCCGATCTAGTGAGTTCCTGGTGCCATTTAGCCATTTATCAAGGTAATACTACCGCATGGTGGAGACTTAGCTTCGCAGGAAACACCAGTGTCTGCAAATCTACTAGATACAAGTAGGATTTATACTTTGTTATCGAATATTTTACCACTGTATTTCATTTTGATGAATGAATTTGTTGTTAAACGACTATAGTTCTTTTGCTTTCTTTATCGTATATATTATCGTTGTATTTCATTTTAATTAATGGATTTACTGTTAAACGAATGTAGGTCGTCTATTATCGTATATCATGTATTACTGTTTTAGGTTATTGAGTTACCGAAATTATCGCTGGATGGCCTTAAGTTATTATAATTTCTGCTTATTTATTACCTAATTAGTAAATATCTTGATAATGTTTTCGCGATCATCTGATTCCCTAGTGTATTACACTTACCTACCTGAACGATACATTTTTACTGTAATTGGCTGTAAGACTCATGGCAGAGATTTACTTGGCATAACTGATATTTGCAACTTTAATTTTTCGTCTTAACATTGACATCGAACTGAGCTGAGTGCGTGTTCTCCGTAGGTACTTACCGGCAGGTATATATACTTAGTTTATAGAGTAATTCATTGATTTAATAGATTTTTTAGTAATTGCTTATTGGTATGATATTCATTTAGATTAGTTTTGTTCAGTAATCAATTAAATTTGACATATAGATACTAACTGTTTAGATCTATATATATTTACCTCATTGGTTCTTTCATTGATTTAGTATGTCTTTATAATTTTGTATTGATATAATGCGATATAAGCGATAATCGGTGCGTGAGATTCATTTAGATTAGTTTTGTTTAGTACTCACTTCGTTTATACCTGTTGAGATTTACTGGCTATATACATACATATATACTTCACCGGTTATCTTATTGATTTATTATAAAGCTAGTTTAGTTAAATATCTCCTATTTATAGTGTTTCGTGATTAACTGCATTTAGTCAAACCTTTTAGAATATAATGTTTGGTTGAAATTATTTCAAGATAGGGATTGGGCAATATTAGGGTTATAGAACCTAGATTAAAACTTCGTATCTTATTTTGCTGTGATTTAATAGTCTGACGATATTTATGAAATACATTATAGGAGAATCTTCTCATTAGTTTATGGGCGATATCATGACTTCAAGTTAATTGTCTTTGGAGGGTTTGTGAACGTTTTTAATAATTAAATAAATAAGTTAATTGGGATCTCGATGTTTATGCTGATAAATGTGTGTCAAACGTACCTTTCCTTAATAAATAAATTTGATTTCTAATTTTCATAATATTCTTGTATATGGTATGTTTCAAAACTTTGCTGCCCTGATTTCTATATGTAAAAACCATTGATATAGTTAAAAATTTGGTGGCGCCTTCACCTAACTGACAACACATAGACCCACACCTTTAAATAAACTGAAAACCGATAAGCGAGCCTGGCATATGCACCGTCTGTTAAGCAACTAACAATAGTGTTACATAATTGGCACCCTACTCTTAAGGCTGTTAACAGTTGATGGAGCGGTCTGATATGCTTGTAGCTGCTTGTTCGAGGACTCGGGTGGATTCTGCCTGCTCAGAGTCAGGCGACGCGGGTTTGCTTGCCCTGCTAGTGTCGCGGTTCGTGCCACGACCGTTCCTTAGGTAGAGAGCTCGCCACGCACCATTCTCGGCAGGTGATGCCAGCGTTCCACCAGTACTATAAATGATAAAGCGATGACTGCAAAAAATGATGATCAATGGCCAATTATAAGTGATTATTCCGTGATTAATACCATTCGTTTGCTCAATTTTTTCTACCTAAAATCGCAATTTAGAAAGTATTTTGCAAAATATCTAACGATTAATATTTGTGTATCATTTCTAATATTGGCACTTTATTACCATGGCACAATCCATGCTCATAAGTTTCTTAAGTTTTACTCCAACTCTTTTTCGTTTAACAGAATGATCAATTAATAATCCTATAAATTGGAATCTGGTCCGGTCACAAACCCTCTTCGCAAATTTGCGACTCAGCTTTTGCTTCACCTTTTATATAGGAATAAAATTAAAACACTAATCAATTACATATATTTGCCAAAATGTTACCAAAACAAATTGTAGATAACGCTGCGTGGCTCATCTTTTGTTTAGCTTATATATTGCCTCTGCGAGGTTTCAAAACTGCATTTTTTTTTCGCTGTAATTTTTTATATGGAAAATACAAAAGTTCTTTTATCTAAAATCATCTTAAATAATTAGGTCAGTTTCGGTTAATTGTGATAAGCCTCGTGCATTTTAATTTATCTAATTTTTAGTTTTTGGAGTTTTGGCCAGTTTCTGTTAGTTTGGATTAGCTACATTAAAAATAAAAAAAACAAGTAAAAATATAATTAATAATATAATAAAATCTTGCAGCAAAAATATTTTTTTTGTGGTTCACAAGGGTTTGTAGAAACTAGAAAAAAACAATTTCTAAATATGCAAGATTTCAGAAATTTCTCTAAGGAGATTAACTTCCATATGGAAGATATTTCTATTATTTCCCCTCTATAGGTAAGGTTTGGTTCTTCTAAGTTAGGGTTAGCTAGTTTAGGTTAATTTGTCGTGGTTAGTTTGGATTAGCTAAATACTTCTATAAATAAATGAAAATAAATTAAAAATAAGAATATAGAACGCAACAATAGAATTTTTCCCTGATCAAGAGAGTCTGTCGAAACAAAAAAAAAAATAAAAAATTTTGAAATCTGCAAGGTTTCAGTTAAACGAAAGTTAAACCCCCTTCCTTGCTATATGGCACTACCTCATACAAAGTATACAATATAAATTTTGGCGTGCAAAAACTGTGACCTATTAAAATTCGGCACTGATAAATAAAACGCGATAACATTCTAATTCAGACTTCATGCATACATAACAAATGCTGGCGAGCTGTCAAAAGTTTATTATACAGGGTGTTAACGTGACCATGTTACAAACTTCTAGGTTAGATAGTATACATGAAATAAACAAAATTCATGTGAACATTGGTCCAATAACGTTTCTTCGGTGAGCTAGAGTCCTTT
>MU182966.1:162034-183551 GCA_016904865.1 Pissodes strobi | reverse complement strand
CTTTTGAGGAGAGGGAGGAGGAAAGATGAGGGAAAGGCAACATGGGGAAAACAGCGTGAAAAACCCCATTCCACGTTTCTTTGGCATATGGGCACAAGTACAACATACAACACACAAGACATCGCACAAAAAGGTCAGAGATTACTCTCGCAATCTCAATGAGGTGGGAATTGCAACCAAACATCATAATGCTTGGCTACGTGTAGCCGTAATTCGCCCGCAAGGAACAGGGGAACAGGAGGCAGCACGATCGCAGTGTGTGTACTGCTCGGGTTTGGTGTAGGTGACGATATATATACCGATTTCGTGCAAGGCCACCTATATAGGTGGCCTTGTTTCGTGTCCCTTAACATGCCCCACTCACCTCGCTAAAACGGCGAGATGGACGGAGCCTGTTCTTGGGGTCTAGTCAGCGGGTTAGGACGGGTTGACTTCTGTGCTCCTGGTAGATCTCAATTTCTCAAGAGTCCCAGGGGCACAAAAGGGGGAGGTTGACGGGATTTTTAGGATCAGGGATGGGAATAGGTCCATCGTCTAAGGCGGCCGGGGTTGCAGGTAGTACACCGTCGTTTTCTTGTGTACCGGGCCATGTCTGGGCACATCCCGCGGGTCATACCTCAAGGTCGCCAGGTTAGCGGTCCTCGTTGAGCCGCGCACTCCCAGATCATAGAACTTACATGCCTGTTTGTCGATGTATTCATTGACGTATTCTACGCCTGACCAAGCATGTAAGTCGCTGATCCGGGTGCGCGGCCCTGCCGAGAAGGCCGCCCTTAAGTACTTATTCTGGATGATCTGGATCCTTTTTCGATGACACTCCGCAGGTGCCCCGTACAACAGGAATGGCCTTATGATGGACCTATATAAAGTGATTTTATTGCCGGGACTTAAATAGGAACCACTCCGGACAAGAGGCCTCAACTTTTCGAAAATACAATAGTGTTTTTCATGTATATATGCCACATGACGGCAAAAGTTAAGGCTCTTGTCCAGATAGATTCCTAGATATTTGGCGTGGGATTTAGGAGGGATAAGGGTGTTTTCCACCCTAATTGGCCGTGCTACAATATTGGTACGCTTTTTGGTAAAAAGGACCAACTCGGTTTTGTTCGGATTTAGCCGGATTTTCCAATTATTATAGAAAGTTAGCACGCGTTCCATGTGCGCGGCTAGATTATTTACTGCCTCCTGTGCGGTGAAGGCATGAGAATAAAGGGCGGTATCATCGGCGTAAAACGCCAAGGAAGTATCGGGATGGGACGGTAGGTCTGCTATATAATAGCTAAAAAGTTGCGGCGATAGTACCGTTCCCTGAGGCACCCCTGCCTGTATCGGCCTCGAAGTCGAGATCGAATCATGGACGCGTACCGAGAAGGTACGTCCGGCCAAGTATGACGCGATCACTGCTGTATGTAACGGGAAGCTCAGCTCCGTAAAGAGCTTATACAGCAGCCCGTCGTGCCATACTCGGTCGAACGCTCTCTCTATGTCCAGGAGCAGTAGAGACGTGCTATGCCTCATGTTGAACCCGTCAAAAATGTCCTGTACGATTCTCGCAGCGAGCATATTTGTGCTATGCCCGCCACGGAATCCGAACTGCTCCGCAGGCAGTACTTGACGGTTCGAGGCTGCCTCATTGATCCTGGGCAACAAGAGCTTCTCGGTGAGCTTACTCAGAGTATTGAGTAGAGATATCGGCCGATAGGATGCGGTGCTTTTGGGATCCTTCCCGGGCTTAGGGAACAGTACCACGTGTGCAACTTTCCAGGAACTAGGGAAGTGTTGCAAACGAAGTACGGCGTTCACTATGTGCATGTAGTGTACAATGGTCTTGGAGGGAAGGTTTTTGAGGAGTAGGTACGGGATTTGATCAGGTCCCGGAGCCTTATCTTTTGGCAGACGGCGGAGAGCACCACGTATCTCTGACGGACTCACACGAAGCTTATCCATCACAGAGGGCGGTATCGGATATGATCTTCCAGTAAACTTGGAAGTTTGCTCCGTGACATGGGCGTGCAATGGTACGGTGTTTGGTATTTCGCCGTGAATATCAGCGAGAAAGTCCGCAAATACTTCAGCTTTATCTGCGTCGCCTACATAGTCCTGTCCATTACTACGAATGGCAGGCATTTGCGCTTTAGTATTGCGGACCTGTCTCGCTAACTTCCACAGCAAACCGTCCGCCGTACCGAGCCCATTCACGAAGCTCATCCAAACCGCGTCTCTGTGACTACGGATCTTCTTCCTGATTTCATCCGTCAGAGCGTTGGTCCTTTGTTTGTCGATAGCGGCGCGATTTCTCTGCCATCTGCGCCTGATACGATTCCGGAAATGAATCAGGTTTAGGATTTCATCAGGAAGCGTCTCTAAAAAAGATTGCCTCCTGACTACCGGACACATAGCGTCTCTGACGTGCTGGATATTTCGGGTCAGTGTGTCAACTTCGGCCTCCAAGTCTTGGATGGACTCGATCTGCTTAGGGATGACTGTCACCTCATTTAACCTATCCCGGAACGCCCTCCAATCAAGATTTCTGTATGAGATCTTTGTCCCAATGGCTTCCGGCCGCCTGACGCCAGTCAGGCACATCTTGATTGCAAGGTGATCCGAGCTTAGGTCGCTAACGACCTTAGGTGCCGAGATGTCAGGCATCCCACGGGCGATCACGACATCCAAGTATGAAGGCCTGTAATTTGCACGGTAAAATGTAGGATGACGTGTTCTTAGGTACAGGATATCAAGATTGTCTTCGAGCAATTGGCGCAAGATGACGCCCTTGTGAGTAGTAGCGCTATCGCCATACGAGATATGTTTTGCGTTAAAATCACCCACAAGGACAGACCTCGTGTTTGGTGGTAATAGGGCCAAGTAGTCGGCCTGCGATATGCGAAGAGCGGGAGGCGCGTACCCGCCGCTGATACACCGGCCACCGTCCAGCTCGATAACATGCTCTATGAGCGTATTTATACGCATTCTTCTTTTATATCTCAGAGACCGGTGTATCAGGCAGACCACACCACCTCCCGCTCCGAGCCTATCACAGCGTTCGACACTATACCCACGGATCTTCAGTTTGAAGCCTGGGTCGAGGCGCGTCTCAAGCAAGAAAACAATCTGATAATTGGAATTGTACAGGAAATGCTTAAATTCACCAAGTTTATTACGAATGCCGTTGCAATTCCAGGACAATACATTACAGACAAACATTTATAATAGCAAGCCATTTATATATTATATTTACAAATCTCGGTGGTGAAGAAGCGAATTGTTCCTTGCATTATTTGGATTTTATCGTTATTACACGATTTAATCATTGAACAGAACTCATCTAATGCGAAGAACAATTCGCTTATATTCACCAGCGAGGTGATTTCTGCCACAACGTTAGATAAATTTTTAAATTGGTCAGTCATTTGATTGCCACTTACTGCGTTAGCGTTAACGTTCCTTGTTTCTGGTCTCCTGATAGGTGCAGTTTGCTGAGAGGCCTTTAGTGTGTTGGGAAAGTCATTGTCATAGCTCTCCCTTGGGGGTGGCGGTCTTCTTTCGACTGTCTGTTGTGTCTGGGGTTGTTGTTCCGGTCTTCCGTTGGGGTTGTTGTTCCGTTTTCCGTTCCGTTCCGTTTTGGTGGCTTTTTCGCAGTGGCCGCTAACTGCTCAATTTTAAATAAGTAAACAGAGCACTCCTGATCGATCGACCTATGTGGCCCTCCACAATTGGCACATTTGACAATGTCACTTGTGCATGACGTGATCTCGTGGGTCCCGCTGCATTTCGAACACTTATAGTTTTTCTGACAATAGGTCATGGAATGTCCATGACCCTGACAACGTCTGCATTGCATGATCGGTTTCACATTTCTTCGGGTTTCCCACGAGATTTTCACGTTCATGAGTGTCCTGATTTCTTGCTGGAGCCTCTTTAGGGTAACTGAGGCTTCCAGGATGACCAGATATAGTGGCACCCTGGTTTTCTTCATCAGGAAGATATTTTTTGCGTCGAGGTTATATTCATCGCTTAGGTGTCTCCTGATGTCAGCAATGTTTATTTCAGCGTCTAGGCCCCTCATGACAAATGCATGAGTTTTTTGACTCCTGTCAGCGTATGAATGGTACTGCAGTTTTTCATTGTCGCAGTTTCTTTTGAAGGTAGCCCAATCCTTTTCTGTCTCAAGGTATATGATTGTGCTGTTTTTCGCATATTTAATCGTGTATTTAAGTATATGCAATTTTTGCATATCCTCCTGCAGGGTTTTGTGCGACTGTATTTTCCCCTGCAGAACTACGGGTGGTGGAGGACTTACTTTGGTTTTCTGGGGTGCTGGGGCTTTCTTCTTTGGGCGAATGCTGGACCTTCTTACTTGTTTTCTAGCGCTTTCGCTAGAAAGTACGCTGCTATTGTCGTCGTCTATGTCTGACAAGGGATCAAATCTGTTATTGAGGGGTACGTTTGCACCCCCTCCAGAGTCCAGTTTTACTTCTCTGACGTTTTTCTTAAACCCTACTGTCCTGTAGGGCGTTTTGAAAGCTTCTTTAGTCTTTTCTTCTGCCAGGGCCTCAGAAGTGCTAGGAGGTAAATCGACGTTTACGTTAAAGGTAGGTGCGGGCTTGTTTTTTACCAATTCTGTTTTTTGGGCTTTTTTATTATTAGAGTTGGGCGATGGGTCTGTTTCCATGCCAGATGTGTCTTCATCCGTGCGCTTTTTCTTGTAATTCGCGCGGCCTGTATCTATTTTGGCTTTTGCGGCCCTCTTCGCAGAGGGGCGCAAGTCATGATTAGCCCTTAAATGGTCAATACCCTTGTTTAAGGGCAAAATAAGTGAATTGGTAGTCTTACCCGTGATGGTCTTTAAAGGGTCAGCCAGGTGGACACACTCCTTGCACTTTTCAAAGTTGAGGGCTAATTTTTTATAAATTATACGAATTTTCATTTCGACGATTTCGTTTGGGGGTTCGATCTGCATATCCACCGATTTGATGGACATGCAGTCGTCATCCTGGTCGCCCATATCGAGGGCAGGTGCCGGGGTTACGTCCCCGGCGACTAGAAAAAAGTTAGCTCTAGGCTTGTAATGGCCTTTACTAATTACCGTGGGGGTAAAAAGCAGTCCGTAGAATAAGAATAATAATCGAATAATCGTGGAAAAATCCGCAGAGCTCAACCACCTAGGAACTCCAAACTAGGTCTTGTCTGACACGCGATCAGGACAAGAGTCCTGTTTGTAGTCTATACGAAGTCAGTATAAACGGCTAGGATATTGGGGTACATGAAATCAAAATCAAAATCCTTATTGACGGCTCCTCGTAGATAGTCTACGTTGACTTGAGAAGCCTGTCCGCACAAAATGTGGGCGGTATCAGAAAACTAGCGCATTTGATTGGTCTAGCGTAATTGATTTTAGAGTTACAGCATTTAAATCGTATGATTTTAACGACAGTCAGGGCTGTGCCGCATGGTTTCAGTTTACGTGTTTTGACAAGTTTGTTTTGTTAGTTTTGCCAGTATTTACTTTGTACTTTGTTCTTGTTTTTGTGATTGTTGTTGATGTGTGTATTTTACCTCTGTTTTTATTACATAATTTTTGTTCTTGAAAATCAATATTTAATGATCAAAATGACGTTCTGAAGATTTTTCGATATTTCTGATGGTGAATCGGAATCTGAAAATCGCAAAACCAATGCCGTTGCTTTTAGAGTTTTGTAGTAAAGACTTACATATCCAAACACAAAGAATCATTTTAAATATGTATACATGTTTGTAAAGTGAAAATCATGAGGCCTAATGAAATGAAATAGTAAACAGAATTTGTGAGCTTCCTAAACTTCCACGATCTACAGTTTATAAAGTGATTAAGGTAGGAGATATCATTGACCATTATTTAAAGCGAAAGAGATCTGACCAAAAGCTAAAAAAAAATGATAATGCTTCCAAAGAAGTTATACGCCGAGTAGTATATCAATTTTACAAAGGCAGCAAAGTCCCGACATTGGAAATGATTCGAGATAAATTATTGAATTACCAGAATTATGAATACAAATCTCTCGACACTTTGCGTAATATCTTACTCAATTGTGGTTTTAAAAATAAAAAGTTGGTTAAAAGAATGGTTCTCATGGAATCGCATCGCATAGTTGCTCACCGGTCAGAATACTTACGCAAAATTCAGGAATACCGCCAAGCAAAAAGGGAAATAGTGTATTTAGATGAAGCATGGTTTGATACATATGACGTAATTGAGTATGGTTCGGTAGATGATGGCAGTAATTGCAAATTAAACGGGCCTTGTTCTCGTGGCAAACGGGTGATTATACTGCATGCAGGAAGTGATAAGACATGACCGCCAATCTATTTGAAGACAGCTTTACCGAACAATTGCTGCCGGATATTCCCCCAAATTCCGTTATTGTAATGGACAATGAATCGTATCATTCCCGTCTTCAAGTTTCCAATAACAGCAATAAAAGGAACGATATTCTCAAATTTATGGAGAGCAATATGGAAATTCCTCAAAAGGCGACAAAAAAGGTGTTATTGGAAGCTATTAAAAAAAGAATTTTACAAAAGAATATCCCATTGACAAATTATGCGAAGCACATGGTCATACTATTTTGCGGCTTCCCCCCTGCTCCTGCGTATTTAATCCGATTGAGATGATGTGGGCTGTCATCAAGAAAAAAGCTTAGAAAATATAATCAATCGCCACCTAATAGTGATTTCATACTAGGAAATAGAAGGATTGATTAAGTAAACGCAAGTGGCATTTGCATGAACTGTGCCCATCATGTTATAAAAAAGAAGGGCGAATATTGTATTTTACCGGCCATTGACCCCATAATAATAACGCCAAAATCCAATTCCAGCTCTGCGGATTCAAAAAGTGACTTTCCATGAATTTCTCAGGTGAGTGAAACAAAACCATATAAACCTACTTAAATCAATATTTTTCCATTTCTACCGTCGCGTCGCACGCCTATGCCGAATTATTCAAAGGAAATGACGGCTGTCAATCGAATTTTGACTTATTGCTGTTTAAACTGACTTTGTATAGACTTTACGTGTTTGTATACCTAAGATATATATACCTATAAAGGACACATGGTTTCCGAGAATCTCAACCTTTCCAGGGGGCTTCCCACATCCATCTAATGCACTCCGTGGAATGAACCTGTTTGATGTCGACCTACAGAGCCCAGAGAAAGAAGATCTACAACGGAATTCTCCAAAACACAGTTTAGATTTGAGTAGAGTAGGTAATAATACTTTTTTAGGCTAGACGGCCCACGAGTAAGCTTTGTGCTTTTAAACATACAATCACTTAGAAACAAAACAGATGAACTTTTCATCTTCTTACATTCATGCAACTTTCCTGATTTAATCCTTATAACAGAGCATTGGTTAAGGGTGAATGAAATTGTATTTTTAGATAAGTATACCCTATTAACATCCTTTTGTAGAAAAAAGGCCCAACATGGAGGCACAATAATATTTATTAAAACAGAGGTAATTGAAGAATACAAGTTTAAATCGCTAGCTTCTTGTGATCATTTATTGGTTGAGAAGGAGTTTGAATTTTCTGTGTGTGTAAGCACAAAGCTTAGTATTTGTGTGATTTGCATATATCGTCCCCCTTCATGTAGTGAACGGATTTTTGTGGAAAGGCTTTATATTTTGTTAGAATTGCTTAGCCCTGGATTCAGGATCGTAATGGCCGGCGATCTGAATATTAACTTTGCAAACAGTGACCATATTTGTACTATTGAATTGGCAAACTTATTGAAGTCCTTTGACTTAAAAATGCATGTTGAACAGCCAACAAGAATCTTACAATTCTCGTCAACTATTATTGACTACGTTTGCACTGGAAATGAGGATGGCTGTGAGTGTGCAGTCAGGAATCCGGATCTTTCAGACCATGACGCTGTACTTTTTAGCATTTGTTTGAGTGAGTGTGGGAGGCAGACTGGGTGTGCTAGGAGGCGGGGAAGAATTCTTTCCAAACATAATTTTACAAATTTTACACAACAATGCCAAAACACTAATTGGACGTCTTTAACTGGCCACTTCACCTTGTCTGACTTCCATAATTCTTTGAGCACAATTTTTGAAAAATGTTTTCCCATAAGGAACCTGAAAATCAAACCTAAGGCTAAGAAGCCTTGGGTCACCAAAGGAATAAAGATTGCATCCAAGAATTTACGATCTCTTCACACTATCCAGACGAGTAATAGAATTATCGAAAAAGAATCATTTTCGATCCCGGTTAACTCGTTCTTCAAATAAACAAAGAGAATGCTGGAATATTGTCAACCAACTCCGCGGAAAAACTAAACAAAAGAGCTCTAAGCATTCTCTCGATCCTGAAGTTCTTAATGACTTTTTTTGTAATATGTCACAGGTGTTATCAAGGGATATAAAGTCTGCATCTGATCCTCTTGACCACTTAAAAGACAAGTGTTCTGATTCATTTTATCTTGTTCCGACAAACCAGTATGAACTGAGACAGGCACTTGGGGAAATAAAGAACAAGACTAGCACTGGCTGGGATGGAATTTCACTGAGGATATTTCAGCACTTACCGGATTGTGTTCTAGTTAGCCTCGCTGAGGCAATCAACCATTCCTTTCTGACAGGCACCTTCCCTGAATGTTTGAGGATTTCCAGAATTGTTCCAATTCCTAAGTGTGATGATCCCAGCAGGGCAGAACACTTTCGGCCAATTGCCCTCCTACCAACACTCTCCAAGATAGTGAAAAGGTTAGTGAAGAATAGGGTTACATCTTTTTTGGCATGCAAAAAACTACTCAACATCAATCAATTTGGCTTTCAATCGAAAAAAAATACCTCAGATGCTGTTTTTCACTTTCTTAGCGAACTATATATACATCTGAATGAGGGAGACTTTGCTGCGGCAGTATTCTGTGATCTCTCCAAAGCTTTTGATTGTGTGAATCACAGAGTGCTGCTGCAAAAGTTGAGCCATTACGGTTTTAGAGGCAATTCTTTGCTTTGGTTTGAGTCTTATTTATCAGGCAGACAGCAGACTGTGAGGGTTGGAAATGTTGACTCAGGACTTAAATACAATTTGACAGGTGTTCCACAAGGATCGGTACTGGGACCCATCCTATTTTTAATATACATTAATGATATTGTAAACACAGACATAAAAGGACTTATTACTTTGTTTGCAGACGACACAACAATTTTATGGACACATCGTAACACAGATACCTTAATGCGTACCATAGAATCTGATGTTCAAAAAATTAAGGGCTGGTGCGATGCTAATCAGTTATCCTTTAACTTTTCTAAGACAAACATCATGCATTTTAATTGTGTGCCTGAACCAGTCATTTTGGATAGTAACGAAGTTTCATGTAGTGATGTATCAAAGTTTCTTGGTGTGCTGATAGATAGAAACTTGACTTTTAAAAATCACATCATAAAACTATTAGGTAAATTATCATCGGACTGCTATGCACTGAGCATAGTCTCTAAAAACCTGGATTTTGCAACAGCCCGTATGACTTACTTCGCTCTAATCGAGTCTCATTTGCGGTATGGGATAGTGTTTTGGGGTTGCGCCTGCCAGGGTCTGTTTCATTCAGTGTTTGTTTTGCAAAAATGAGCTGTCAGAAGAATGTGTGGTGCAGATCCAAGGGAATCCTGCAAACCCCTATTTAAAAAACACAAGTTGTTGACTTTGCCATCTCTGTTCATCTTTGAGACATGTTGTTTGCTGTATAAAAGGTCTGCACATCTAGTACTCACAGCAAATAACACAAGGCAGAGAGGATGTTTACCAACACCTATACCACACACAACATTCATAAAAAACTCAATAATATATAATGCCAGAAAGATGTATAATCATATTCCAAGAACATTAAGGGAAGCTAATTCTTTTACAGATTTTAAGTGGAAACTTAAATATATTCTCTTGAGTAAGTCATATTATACTGTAAATGAGTTTTTCGAGGATAGGTTTTGATCTCCCAGCAGTCATTTTTTTTTTATTTTTATTTTCTTCCTCCCCCTTTTCTCCCTCACACTTCAGCACTCAGTAATGCATTATGGGGAAGGATTGTCTCCCTTTAAGTAGATGTATGTATGTGTTGTAAACTTGTATCTTATAAATGTAAGTTGATGTAAACTAGATATACTAATATATTGTATGTAGGTGGTATATGTCCTATAACTGTGTAACACTTTTAATGCTTGTTTTACTTTTTTAACGTTTGATTGAACACCACATTTTTATAGATGACTTAATTACATTTTAATATTCTCTTTTAATTAAGTAGGTATTTGTTAATTTAGTTATAACTTAAGCTTTGTCGACAGAATTGTAAAATATTCTATGATAATAAAGCATTTTTGACTTTGACTTTGACCTGTGTGACCGAACATATACAAGAGACTGGAAGGTCCACTTTCAGTCGGCACTTTTGATGTAGCGCCTACAAAGGCGAGTCGCCAGACTTTAGATGAAACGGGGTGAAACGTGGCACGAGGCCTGAGCGGTTAACCAGCATTTCACCAGGTTTCGCGACGGGGCAAGGAGGGATCTATTGAATATTCGGTGCCTATGTACAGGTTATGCAAAATAGGAAAATCCCTGAGATGCGCAGATGAAAGAAAAGGAGAGCCAGCATACGACAGAGCTAGCGAAGACCAAATTTTAGTAAAGTACAATCCGCGAGGAAAATAAAAGCGGAATTGAATTCATATACGGTCGCTAGGATAGGTACTTATTATTACGATATTTATTTTTGGAATAATAATATGCCAAATCGGCAATAAAGTTAGGTGTGTGTTGCGCAGATTTAATGAGCATTTATTATTTCGCACCATTTTAAAAAATACATTTTATTGGCAGCACTTTTAAAATACTACAAAACAAATACAAATAGTACATTTACATTCAAATAAATTTGAACAAATTCAGAAAACATTTTTCAATTATCATATATTCTAATAATATCAGGAACTCTATTAATAATAGAACAGAACAAATATCACAAAATATTACATAGATCTTAAAGATAGGTAAGTATATTTATTACTTTCATGTTGGCATTTCTTCTATTCCCGATAGGGAACCCCCGCGTAAATTATCATCAGAGCTTTCGTCTGAACTGCTGTTTCCATCCAACTCTCTTTGCTTTGTCACAGCGTGATTTCCACTGCTCCACCGTAAACTCATCGGTTAATTTCATAACATCTGTCAACTTAAGGGTTCCGTTCCTTCTAGACACAAACACCTTCATCTGTGCCACACTAGTTCAATGCAATTGAATCAATAGGATTAAAGTCAGTATGATACGGAGGTAGTTGAAACACGGTGTGTCCCGCACTGGAAAATATTTAATCGATCTTGTTTTCTCCCTTGGTTTCGCCATTTTAATGAAACTGTACAGCTCCGATTTTAACATTTTATCGCCAAATTGAATATTTTTCTCGTCTAACCATTTTTTTATCTCTTCTTTCTTTGTTAAAGATGAAGGACACTAATTTATTTGCCTGTTGTGGTATGGCGCGTTGTCGATTACTACTACACTGTTAGGGCGTAAATTCGGCACTAGGTTGTTTTTTACCCACTTTTCATAATTCATTTCATTATGGTAATCCCCAGTACTGCAGTGTGACTTATATCTCGCATATGAATTTGGCACAAAACCATCTTCTCCTCCAGAGTTCACAATTATTAGGCGCGTGCCTTTTGATACAGGTTGTCTTATGCCTTCGTCAGTTTCGTCGCTCCATTATTTTTGGATTGTATGTGATGAATGTATGTAGGTTTCACCCATATAAACAAATGGGCGTCTTTCTGCACGGCAACCTTTCATTTTCTTTACAAATTAAATTCGAAGATGTTTTACGTCAGGTTTTTTTTCATTAAAATTGTTTTATTGGTTTTGGTTTTTCTCCAACAAAATCCAATTTTTTTTATTTCTCTTCTTACACTGTTTATGCATCCCTGCATTACTTTGAAACTTCCTATGAATTCTCGCTAGAGTTGGTACTTGTTTTTCTTTTTTTGAAAATTGTGGAATGTTCTGCGTAACACACCTTGATAAGCATCGTCCAAAGCTATTTTGCTTTTTGCGCCTTCACGTTTTTTGTTTGGCATGGAAAAAGATGTATCTGTACCAGATTTGACATTTTTGGCTTCCTGGGTAAGTCGTTTAATTGTGCTTAGACTAATCTTGGCAGCGGCTTAAACAGGCCCGTGCACTTTACTGATTTCAATTACGGGTCTCCCTGCACCTGCTTCTTGTTTCATAAACCGTATAAAATTATAAACTATTTCGCGGCTTTGACAGTTCAATACTCGCCTTTCAGCTTTGCTTTTAAAAGACATGATTACAAATAACTCAAATTAATAAATTTGTTTGCAAGAAACGTCCTATTTTTTAAGTGTGCGTGTCAAAGGCAATCACGTAAATGAGCTCCTAGATAGCCCCTCCTACCTTTTTACCGCGCTCCCGAGGGTCAGGGCTCTTCCTATTTTACGAGACCTTACCTGGATACTTTATATAATATATCAGTTTCATTATTTGAGTATTGAGGAGTACTGCTTTAATAATAATTTTGTAAGAGGTGGATCGAAATTATTAATTTTCATATTTAGCCAAAATATGAACATATTGTATTGTTTACTAGTAAAAGCATGATATAGCATGTAACACAGTTAACAAAATAACATACTGTAATTCTGTTCAAAAATTCCATTTGTAGTTCAGATACCTATTCACATTCCTGGCACAAAACAATATTTGAGAACAAAGGACATAGTTACGAAACTATTTTCCTTATACCAATAAAAAGGGAACATTCTAAAATATTTAGACCCTCGCTATTACTTATTTTTTCAAACTGCGAGTGCTGAATGGAAAGAAGGATAAAAAAGCTCTCTCCGACTGTCTTTAAAAGATTATTGCTGGTTTTGAGGAAAATGCTTCTTTGAAAATTGCCTGCTGAATAGGGCGCTTCGCGCGGATTATGTTTAGAGATGTAGCGAATTAGGACACATTTGCAGCTATAAAGAGAACTCTCTTTCGCAGATCTATTATGCAAGGAGAATATAGAATTTGATATTTGCAAGTTAGGTGATAAATGACGCGAAGAGTAATTATGAGCGGGGAATTCTCTCATTTGTCTGGTATGCGGAGAACACATCTATAACATTGGCAGATAAACATGGGGGGTCTATCTAAGATCTATTCCGCGAGCTGATCTTGGATACTGAAAAACTGTACTTATATATTTCTCTATAACTGTAAGCACCTCCGAATTATTTTATGTTAGATATAATCACTAATCAATTATTTTCCTTGAAAGCATACAATTTATCGGGATCTGTCTCGTCTCAACTATGAATAGACATTATTACGCTATTTAGGAAGCGTTTTAAGGATGCTCTATACATGTCGCAAACATCCACCTAAAAAATATGAAAATCTATGCAAAATGACATGCTGAATCCGATTTTCTTGTTCGCCCTTCGATCCGGAATTGCGAAATAGGTCAAAACAAAACTTTTTTGAAAAAGCAGAAAAATATGACTAAAATATTATTTTTTGCAAACTACTGTATAACTTGCTTAAATGATGTCCGATTGATCTAAATTTTTGATATGATGTTTTTCAATCTCTTCTTAAGATGATACCATATACTAGAAGATTTTACAAAATTACATATGGGTCTAAGAACTTCTTTTGCTCTCCTTTACACAAAATATCATCATTTTGCAGTGTAAAATACTCGATCGAGAAAACTTTTTTATCCTTCAAGTTAGGTAGGTACTATAAGCGACAAAAGTGTTCCTGACGAACCAAAGAAACTTTTTTGTTAAAAACTTTTTTTGATACGGCTTTTAGTTTTGACTGTGTAATTATTTAAAGTCCTAGAAAATTTAAAGAGACCGCGCGCCCAAAGCCGCGCGATATACTTCTATTATCGTTGTTGGGTGTAGGCAAAGACAATTCACCTTGTCTTTGGTGTAGGGGAACGAATAAAGCGGCTATGCGAGAGAGAAAGAGATGGAGAGAGTTCAGGCGTCACTGTCATTTATAAGTGCAGCAAAGAAGCATGATATTAGTTACAAACTTAAAAAAACTGTGTATTATGGGATTGGTAAAAATAATATGTTTTATTATTTATAATTATTGTAACGTAGTAGATGGGTAGTATCTACAATACTGGAAATATAATGCACACAATTTTCAACGCATTTTCCTTCACACAGACAACTTATGTTACATTTTACATTTGCTTTTAAGCATTTGCACTTTGCTGAACATTTAAATAATTTGCAATAACAAAACGGATATAGTATTTAAAAATTTTGGTTTGGCGTCTTTGGTCATCAATGTTGGTATTATATAATAATTGCACATGAGCCCATATCCAAATTTTACAATTTTAAGAACGTCTGGTTTTAGCATATGGGCTGTTTTAAATATAGCACATTGTAAAAAGGCACTCTTGACATGAAATACAAAACGGATCTTCGGTCGGCGGCAAATCCCTAAAATCAACAATTATTGCAGATAATATAATTTGTTCCAAGCTTATTTTATCTAAAGTAGGTCATGAGTGATTGTTGACAAAACGTCGCCTATCTGACAAATGGGCGTAAGCAACAAAAACTTAATTTTACAGGAGAGCCGTTTAAAGCAAACTTACCATATACATTGTTTAATGTTTCTGAAGATTTAAAAGCAGTTAATTTGGTAATGGTTTATTAATATAGATAAATACATACATTTTAGCTGAATGGTAGCGGAATTTCAGAAATCCTTACGGAACTTAGTAAAAATGACCTTAGATGAACATACGTCCCTTTGTCAGATTTAAAATATAGTTATTACATCAGTTACGCCTGGTAATTAATTTGAAAAATGGGCCGTTATAGTATCTTAAATAGTTTACGATTCCTAATAATCAAAATGTTAGTTTCTCGAATTGGATTTCCGATCAAGCACATACTTCCTTTGACAAGAAAACGAACAAACGTAAACGTAATATAACAAAACATCTTACTCTGTAATGGAAATATTAAGAAAAAAGTGTTGATAACATGAAAAAATAAATAAAAAATTTAGATTACTGTGTCAAAAAATATGAAAAACAGCTTTAGTCGAGGAAATACAAAGGAAATCTTACTCATGAAGAAGGTCTTTAAAGAATTGTTGGAAATGCTTGTCTCGCACAACTGGTGTACGTCCTATGCATAAATCATTAAGATCTTTATATTTATTTGCTGCAATTTTTATGTGATCAATGTTTGATTTAGGTAGTATAGATTGTTTCAATGCATCAGGTGGTAGCCTCTTTGATGCCAGTGTCTGATATTCAGCATTAAGATGACTTTGTTTGATATTTAGTACATTGACATCATTTTTGTTCACCATTACCTCCTTAATTTTAGTCCAATCAATATTTTCCCCAGAGTCAGTTCTTCTAGTAACGCGAAGGCGGATATTTCAGCAACTTATTTGTAATCAAGAAAATCTTGATTATTCATTTCAAAAACGACGTAAGGCAAATTTCTTCAAACAAGTCTTACAATCGAGGGTAACTGAGGTGGTACAAAAATATCTCCTGCAGCAGCCAAAGCTGTGGAAATAGAACTGTGAGCGGAATCTCCTTCTCTTTAACCATGATTGGTTTCGAAAAAGGAGAGTGTAATTTGGCCAATGTTTATGAAATTCGTAATAAAGTAAAGCAACATGGTAAAAACGATTGTATTTTTATTCTGGCCACCACAGCCGTCTGCAAAGAGTCTAACTTCTTTTATACCTTGGTTGTCTAATTATTGGTGTAAGTATCTAGCAACGCATATAGATATTTCATTAGCTCCCCTTTTACTAATTACCTCAGAAAACAGTGGCAGTCTCTATTTCCTATATTATAGAAATAGATCGTAAAGTTAAATACTGATAAGCGACGGCGATAATACAAGGCGCTCTCTTTACTTATCGGTAACTGTATAACTTGCTGCATATCAAGGACAGCAGCAGCTATTTCAACAGCGTTGTTTTTAGATGCCTCCTTAGCTTCCTCCTTCCTTTTTCGTACAGCGTTTTTCTCGGCGACATGTGCGGTATATACGTCATGAATCTCTATTTTTTTGTTGCATCACCTTCCCTGTATGACAAGCAAAGACTGCATTGATTGTTCTTTGGATGGTGGAAGGACAGATTTAGCGATTTGAATACTCTTCGGTATGCATGGTAGCTGCATTGTGGCTGCTCATTCTCTTCTTTATACAAGTAAAACATCTTCACACTTAAGTCCGGATGTAAGTATTCTTTGCTAGAAGATTTATTACAAAAGTGTGACTCCATCCTTGGGAATTTTTCTATATGAGCTAGAACTGATGTTCTGATAACAAGTTTAGTTTGACCGTTTAACAACATAACCTTAAATATGTTGGGGTTTGGAACCTTCGGCAACATGCATAACCTTAAAATATTATTAATGTAATAATTTGAATTATTTAACAATTAAACTGCACAACTGATTACTTACCTGTCAACAGTTAGCACAACAATAAACGGCATAATATTTCGACGATTAAACCTTTTAAGAGTAAAATGTAGACAACATCAAAGACAAACAACATTTAATGCAATATGCAATTGATTTTGTACTACATAGTTGCCAATACGATTAATACAAATGTTATTTAAATATTCAGTCCAAGGCGGATCTCACCACTACTATTAATATGATATCTGACAAAAAGGCGTAGGTACATTTTTTTGAACATACGCCTCTTAGTTAGATCCTGCTGATGCTTTAATGTCGCTTTCGCCCACAGCACGTAAGATCTAAAATGAAAAGTATTGGGAATCTATACGCCCGTTTGTCAGATCATAGATGCATTAATTTGGGAACTTCTCATGAAATAATCTGTGTTTTCAAAAAAATGTCACTTACGTCCATTTGTCAGATAGGCGACGAAAAATAATAGTCAATGGCACTTTCCTTTTTATGACTGGAGCCTCCCTCCTCCCACCCGGAACAAAATTCTAAATAGACCAATGCTCAATAATCTGATATAAGCAACAATCAGTCACGACCTGCACCAGATAAAATAAATTTGGAAAGAGTATAGGTCAACGTAACATTATTACTATATATTTTTTAATAGGGAAATAATATAGGTAATAAAAATAAGAGTACTAGAAACTAGAACATTGAAATGATTTATTATTTCTGTGTTTTACCTTATAACTTTGAAATATAATTTTAAAACTCAAATCATTAAAGATATAATGACTTTCAAATTTTTACCTGATATTCGTTTTGCAAGTTGGAAACATATGGGCTCGTAATTCATCCATATTTCATTTGAGGGCTTTACGGCCATAAAGATGTTTAAAAAACAGTCTACATGATGACAATAATTGGTCAGAAATTTTATATTCGTTTTCGTTTGCAGTTTTAGTCCCAGATGATAGAAGATTCATCTCATTTGCTTCTCGAGATAACACTATTATTGAAAGGGCCCTTCTTTTGCCTTTTCTAAACAGAAAGCTGGCCAAATCACAACCAGATAAGCAGCAGACTGTTAACAAATTGTTGTTTGTTTGTTGAATGTTTTAACATCGAGTTGATGCAAGTTTGTAAGTTTTTTAATAACTGAAAATGAATTTCTTTGGATTTTCCATCTAAATTTCAACCTCTATACTTACCGAGAAAAACATAGAAAACATCTGTGAAGAAATACCTTCAAATATTTAAAAAAATAATAATAATTGCAAATATTCTCGTAGCCAGCTTCTTCGTGCCCTGTAAAAGTCAACCTATCAACCACATTCGATTCCTTTTTGGTGCATTTTATTGTTCTTTCGTTATCTTCCGACATTTCTGCTAATATAATTTCAACTTGATCAGGTATAGTATAATTCTCTTACCAGTTTTTTAGCTAAATAGGTCAAGAAGGTTATTTTGTTACTAGAATTTGATATATTTTTTTTCCAATCAGGTATATCAATTTTATCTCGTATTTCATGTTTTGTTAAAAAAATTACAATTTTTCGACCTTCTATATCTCTCTGTTTTCTTTAAACTTTCTTCAGAATTGTAGCGATCCCCAACACATACAACGAGACGACAGTTCTGGAGCTTCAGCTTTAATATTAATGACATGTATTTTAAAAATAATTCTCTAAATTTTCTGCATTTAAAGTTCTGGTATCTCTGAATGAATATATATGCGGAGTTAAGAGTATCATTTTTTTTCTCTTGGCATGCAAGACAGCTCAGTAGGTTATTCTTTTAATTCTTTTAACACAGAATTATAGAATTCAGATTTGTTTCCTTTTCTCATAATAATATTGTTTTCTGAATCCATTTCAAAAAGTGAAGATGGATAAGAAGTCCATTCGTTAGAGAATACCCAAATTTTTGTTTCCTCTTCAAGTTCTCAAGTAAAATGTAGATTCATAACATTTTTGCTTCACTTTCATATAAGTCACCCACAATAGCTTTTTGTTTTTTGCTTTTTCCTTTAATTTTACTCCTTCAATTTTTTCTGTGTATTCCTTGTTTGCCTTAACTATGGCGGCTATTGCTATTTCTTCTGCTTTATAAACACAAATATTAACTAATTCCTTAAGGTCTGATTGAAAAAGATTATTTTTTTGATTTAAGATTCTTTTAACTTCTAGTTTATTTTTATGGCTCTTTCTTGCTTCGCAACTTGAATTATCACTAAATTCTTGAATTCGGTGCAAGATTTGTTGGTCGTTAATTTTTTTGCCATTTTCCAGATTTCATTCTGCTTATTAAATGTTAATATCTGTTTACGTTTCCGTAAACCGTTACGGTCACGACCTTTATTGCATAATATACAAACATGTGAATGAGAAGATCTACATCGTTCACCAGTTTTAGGTTCGGAAGCATTGCTCTCCGTTTCAGATTTTTTGTATGCACTTCTTGTATAAGTTCGTCTACACTTAGCGTGCTAAACAGAATTTAGTGATAAAAACACTTCCTTTTTGTCATCATGATATTTAAGAGCTATGGATTGCTTATCGGAATTTTCTCTACACGCTTGAAACAAGTAATGAATGCTTTCTTGTGTAACGTCCTGTACCGTTTCCACACTACATCTATCTGTATTTCGACTCATATTTTGTGTTGGACAAGAGGACACAGTAAACACACAAGAAGGATTATTATCATAATTATTATAAAAATACTAGCATCAACTATGATATTGTCGAATCACGTGAACTAAGACTAAACGTAAACTGTAAACTCCTACTAAACAGGGATTCCCGTGCTGCATCTGCAATACATTACACACACCCGGCCGCACCGATATTAAGTGATTTTAAAATGCGCGCCGTGGTTTCAATAATTATTCACATAAAAATAAGACGATTTTTTTTAAAAAGTTTCAAATAAAAAAACTTCCTTTATTATTTGGCTACAACTTTCTCGCTTATAGTATCCATCTATCTTCAAAAATAAAAAAGTTTTCTCGATCGAGCAATTTGTCTAGTAATCGAGTAAAATATTAGGTGTCCCACTGAAAAAAATAATCACCAAAGGCACATTAATTATTCCTAATTATGTTTTATGTTAAAACCGTCTTAAGATATGTTTGACAAAGGCCATGTTAAAATTTCATGTCGATCGAAGTTAAAATAAGGGAGATAGAGAAGTTTATGCAAAAAATTAAAATTTTGCAACAATTTTCAAGATTTTTGGAAATTTGTCAATTACTCTGATTTCGCAATTCCGGATCAAGGGGCGAACAAAAAATTCGATTCCGGCAGGTCATTTTACATAAGAATTCATATTTTCTATGTGGATGTTCGCGACTTGTATAGAGGTGGTCGATTTCAGCACCTCTGGGTCCCAACTATATTGAATCTCTTTTAAATTTAAACAGCGCAGCGCGATCACTCAAATTCGTCGACTGAAAGCCGACAATTTTCGATTTATTCTACTTCGAGTGCATCCAGTCTATTATATAGTATGGAATCGTCTCATTAGGCACAGCTAATAACTGTAACTATAACACCTCAAAATTTTTACACTTTTTTCGGATTTTCAGCTATAACTCCTTTTCTCTATGTCCTAGCAAAAACTATCCTATATTCAATTTGAAAGGGAATAAAAAGCCAAACAACTTTCATTTGAAAGGTTTTTTTTCCTAAATTGAAAGCTATGCGAACTACAGTCTATCACAAATAGGCAAAAATCCTAAAAGTTGGAATGATACCTACTTTGTCACTCCAAATGACTCAAAACCCGCTTAAACGAAAACCGTTTCTCTGCATAGTCATAACCATATCGCTAATACGACAACATCACCAATAATAACCAATCAATTTTTAAATTCAGGTCTTCGCGTCTTGTTAATTTGGTGTTTAAAATATCTGAGCATTATTATTTTAAAAAGGGATTGTTAAGTTTACTAATGAGAAGTTGGCAGACATGCATTACATGTATGGTTTGGCTGATGGCAGATCGCCGGAAGCTAGGCGATTGTATCAAGAGCGCTCTCCTAATAGTCATACCAGATAGGCGAACATTTGCAAATGCATTAAGAAGATTGACTGAAGCCAAATAATTAAAAAAGAGGGGCCCGTCGGACTGTAATTACTTCAGAAATTGAAGAAGCAGTTTTAAATTCGATGGTTGAAAATCCTGAACTTAGTACTAGAAATATTAGAAATAATTCGATCTCTTGCACGCTCTACTTTGGAAAATTCTACACGGTTTTCTCTTGTACTAGTATCATATTCAAGCATTACTTCCCCGAGACTTTCCTTTGCAAGTTAATTTTTGCCATTGGTTTCTGGAGGAAATTGCGCATAATCTCTTGTTTGACAATGAAATAATGTTTACAGATGAAGCTAACTTCTCCAGAAACGTTATCAGAAATTTCCACAACAACCATAGTTAACCAGTCAATGCAGCGACGCGACGTCGTACATTATTCACCTGTTATTTTTATTTATTTAAAATTTTTATCGTCGAAATGAGCGGTGATAAATTTACAAGGGATCAAGAAATTACGCCATTTGAAATAGTATCTCGCTATAAATCACTATATGACGCATCTCGTCCAGATTAGTGTCTGCGTTTGTACATTGAGCGTACAGCGTCCCTGTTCTTTTTTTTTGTTTTGTGTGTAGGTACTGTAAAATAATTTATAATTTAATTAGAGACCTTCTCTGAGAAAAAATACCTTCCGTGACCTTCAGTGAGACTGAGTGTTCATCTGTGGCTTATTTATGCTCACATAGAGAGTTCCGGGGTACATTTTGCTGGATAGCGGCCTTTTGTCGAAGAGATATGACCACAAGGTGGGAGAATAGCTTCGCAGGTAACACCGGTGGATTCTACGTCTGCGTAATCTACGAGAAACAAGTAGACAAAAAGATTTTTTAAATTTTGGATCTGAACTAATGTTAAGCGGCAGAAGGGCGTTTGCTTTCTCATATCGTACCTATTATCGTTATATCTCGTTCTGTTTACTGCA
>MU182966.1:145194-162024 GCA_016904865.1 Pissodes strobi | reverse complement strand
CCACTAATTTTCTAATGCGCAAGGCAAAATAGGAATCGTTTTGTTTACATTTTGCGGTCGTAAATTTGCCATGTTTGGTCTATTTATTGCTTATCCACTCCTATGCAAATCAATGGTTGGAACTAGTTCCACATTTCGCTTTAAGCATACTTTTGACAAGAGTATTTTACTTTCGATGATGCGTCTTGCTTGAGGCGGATTGTCCACGCGAAATGAAAGAAAAATGCTTCCCCTGCGCGCGCAATCGAACTACCCTAAAAATATATATGAACGTTTTTTAATATACTTAATATATTATATATATGTAAAATTAAAATAATCACATGTGAATGTAAACGCATAAACTAAACGTAAGAGGTGGAAATTTTGTAACTTATTTTGGTCCGTTTTTCAAGTTATCAATCAGAATAAAACAACGCGTGACGTTGGAAGCAGAATATTCTTATGAAAAGTACGCTTTTTGGGAGGAATAATAATTATAGGATGCTCTATGTCATAGAGCCCAAAGAACACTTAAAAATTTTATTTATTTATTTAAATTAGCGTTTTCCACGTTATAAGAAAAATTTTCATTTCCAACAAAAATGAAATTATTTTGTTGCAATATGTCGGCGCCACCACAATTTTACTGGGATATCTGGAACTATTTAGATATCTGGAAACAAAAATTAGTGGACTGGGCACGGTGACCCTGTTATTGAAGTTCACTACAATTTAATTATATCTAATTTTATATATTTATGTTAAAAATATGTTATTTATTGTAATATAATTTAGGTTGTACATCAGGGGCGATTTTTCCATTGGTTCATTTGTGCAGTGAACATCCAATAAAATTTCATTAAAACAAAGCTTTTTAAAAATCCCCATAAATAACATAAAAATATAACTTTATATTTTAATATTAAGATTAAGCTCTACAAAACATTTTTATTTTTATTATGCAGACTATGCTCTTGCCGGTTGCCGGTGCACAGGCTGGTCGATCGGTGTGCGATACCCAAATTGAACGCGAGAAGTTTTCGCGGATGTCTGACGTTAAAAAGTGAGGTCTGAAAAATACGTGAAGCAAACGATGTTTCCATTTGCAACTATGCTATTGTAAACTAGATATCGAATTCACTAAAAAAGAACACTCAGTCTAAAGTTTGAACTTGATGCCTGATCTTGAAACATAATTATTAGGATTATTTCAAAACATGTTTTTAAAACAATCAGTAAACTTTCAACAAATTTTAGTATAAAAGATCGAGCGGACCAAGTAAACGACAACTTGGTTCAGTTCGTGGATCCTTTATGGATCGTTCTGGCAACAAGTTCACCCCACTGTTCATCTAGAGCTATTTTGTACCTTTACGGGAAAGGCTCTTGGATGTTCAACCAGAGTTATTTGGTACCTTAACGGAAAAGACTCTGGGGGGTTAAACTCTCTTTTGCATTTTGTTCCTTTACGGGAAATGCACAAATAAACTTCTCTTAGAACACGTCAGTTGAAAGAATAATAAAAATAAGTTAATTAAAATCAGATATATAAAGTAACCCAAGCAACTCTCTTAGCATCAACATAATTCAAAAGTATTTCAAGGAAGTCTCAATTTGTCTCATGAGACCAAACGGGTCGCGTCTGATAAGTCTTCAACGAATAGTCATGCTTTCCACGCTCCTCTGGTAAAATAAAAACATAGTTAGCAACCTAAGTGCATACCTTCATGTATACTAAACCTGGGCAGTAATACACATATCTTTAATAACGAAGCAAGTTTTTCTCCTCCGTCATAATCACCATCTGCGCTACGCAACCTGCACGAGCAAAGAGGATCACCACAAGCCATAATCTCTGCCACCTGTGGTGGTTAGCACCCATATCCTCCTTGACACGTATTTCGAGGAACCTCATATTGCCTCAAGGGCAAATCCTCTTTGAGACTATTTTTTATCATCATTTTGTGCAGCGCACCTCTATTATGTCAGGTAGCTGCTGACTGCGTGATCGGTGTGTTATCGTATGTTTATTTTATTAACAGTTATGCAATTTCGCTTCGCGTCGTAGTTTTGACATTCTCAGGCGCGGGAATTTGCTTTTTATGTTTACATCGTCTATGTTATCGTTCGATAAAATAGAATGGGGTCGTGTTCGATGGAATTTATAAAGGAAAATGCAAATAGTTTCGAATGCTAAGAAAAAATGGACCATCTCGGCCGGATATAAACTTTTTGCAAGAATGTGCCATAAGAAACAAAAAACCTAAACCTAGTTTTAGAGCCTTTTCACACGAGAATACTGTATGCGAGATACGCGTATCCGAGATACAGGTTAAACATACATTCATATGGACCTATTCACATGGCACGAGTGACGCATACAGAATCGCGATTCCGAATTTCTGTATCCCGGCAACTTCAGCCGCCGGACGCTGAATGCGTATGCCGCATACAATATTATCATTACGATATATGGAGGTGTTCAGACATGGATACTTTTAAATCAGAGAAGATATAATAGACGCAGGATATTTTTCAGTATAAATTCAAGGTATTATTTACTACGTCTATAGTGATGAACCTATGCACGGCACTGCGACTATTTAGTACTGATTTAAGAAATACGTGAACTCAATGCAGGAGTCCATGTTTTCAACCGCGATTCTGTATCTCGGATACGCGCATCTCGCATACAGTATCCTCGTGTGGAAGAGCTCTTAAGGATGAACAATATAAAAACACTTCGAGCTGTGCTGGTGTGATGAACTATATGCGCTGTTTAGTGTTTCCAGACAAGGAAAATACTGCACCAGAATGCGCAAAAATGGGCGTTCCGGATTTATCTCATTTATCAACAAAAATTAAAAAACATGGATCTGGTCAAATTCATTTAATAAATGAATTGCAGCTCCCGGATATTGGGAATGTTGATGTCCGTCAGTTATTAGATTCTGGCTATCAAAATGCAATAAATGACTTTAACGACCAAGTAAAAAAAAATCACTACATTTTCTCTCGTCTTATCGATTGTATAAAATTTCGTGGCATATTGGAATATGCAGGAAAGTTATTGATTTTGTGTCAGAAATCGATATTGCTATGAAACAATATTTGCAAGGAAATAATATTTTTTCTGTTTTGGTATCATAAAGAAGTTTTTTCGATACGCAAAGTAGTGTCGAAAAGAACCTCTTTTCGACACTACTTTTGTTGACTGGTTGAATGTTAACAAAATTGTTCAATGTCAAGGCTCCCTAGCAAAAATTTTGACACCGCTTTCAATGGGATTTTTGCTAATAAAGACGTCAAAAATGACAAGATGGCTGCTCAACTTTTGATCGCGACTAGAATAAATTAACAATTTTCATTTAACAAGGTGCAAAATAGAAAAAAATATATAAAATACACGTTTTAAAAGAAAAATACTATTTAAAGATGTCAAAAGGAGATAAAAAGAACAGGTTTCTAAAGCATGGTTTGTAGTGTGATGAAGCTACTGATCTTTCTACGCACTAGCAATTTGTTATTATCCTAAGATATGAACGAAATGACCAAATTTACGAACGTTTTTGGAATTTTTTGAAACCTGTTTCACATAGTGCCTTTGACATAGCCACAGCAATTAAAAAAGCGTTGGATTTGCGTAATATTTCTGTAAATCAGCTAGTTGGTCAACGCTATGATGGATCAGCCGTTATGTCAGCAATGCAAGGAAGCGTTCAAAGCATTTTAAGAAAATAATTTCCGTACGTATTTTATGTGCATTGCTATGCCTATCAGTTTAATTTAATTTTACAGAAAAGTGTATCTGTTAATAGTAATGTGGCCAAATTTTGCCAATTTACAGGTATTTCCAGCTTTTTCTTCGAGATCAGCAAAAAGAATAGGCGTGCTAGTAGTGTAAGTGCCCAGCGACATAAAGTTGCATTTATGAATACTGTCTTGGAAATTTTTGTGTGAGGCTTAATTGCTGCTAGTCTACCACCTTTTTCTTTTATGAAAACTTTCATAGTAGGGGCGTTTGCTTTCCAGGTCTTCCGAAAGCCGACCATTTCGCGTAGTGTAAAAAATTTATGGATATTGTTTTTATTTATAATGTAGTCGCGAGGCAAGTTTATGAAACGCGCGAAAAAAAAGTGTCCGACAAAAATTTTGGGTCGTTAAGGGTGTCCGACAATTCAAACATATCCAATTCATGAGTTAAAAAAATTTATGAATAACGAGCTGATTTTTTCAGGATTACTTAATAAAAATATGTAGAAAATAAATATCCAATTGTCCGACAAATTACATTTTCCGATTTTCCAGTCCGACGCGGGAAAATCATCGGTTCCACGAAGACAAAAAATTTACGAATAACAATTTCTTCTTTCGATTTTTTGCTTTGAAATGAACTAGAGAACATAATGAATAAGTTGTCCGACAGCAAAACATTACCTTATGCGTAAAAAAGAAGCAAAATGTTTTTTTGAACTTAGTCGTTGTACTAATGCTTGGAGTGTGTATGTTATATACACCCATTTTTAAATAACCGGCTAAGTTTGTAAACATTAAATAAAAGGGAATATGTAAATACAATAAGCACAGCTTATTCAATAACCAGCTACTCATCTCTATCGAAATCGGAAAGTTGGAGTGTCGGGCACTGCGCATCCTGGCAGTGCCTTGAGCGGTTCAGTTTCGCGGTCTCGTGATTTTTCAGGCAATGTAATGACACGAAGCGAGCTGAATTTAAAATGAATATTCGCTTCAAAATCCACAACAAATTCGTCCGAAGCTACGGCTATTGCCCTAAAAAACCGGAAATTTCGGATTTTTATACAATTTTGCCATTTAAAATCGATTTCAAACGGATTTTAGACGATAAAACATCGTATTTTAAATTAAACGAACTGTCAAAAGTATTATTCAGATGCCCAGACGTTTAGAAAAATATTAACTCATGGCCCTCTTCTAAAATTTTCACTTGACTTTCCCAAATCAAAGGATGCCACCGCAAGATGAGTAGCTGGTTATTGAATAAGCTGTGCAATAAGTGGCAACGAAACAATCGAACATTTCTAGAAAAAATCGCGATACCTGCGACCCGCTGCGCTGCCATGAATCCGCTGATCGTATTAGTGTAAGTGCACAGCGGCATAAAGTTGCATTGCATTAATCCTGTCTTGGAAATTTTAGTGTGGCTTAATTGCGGCTAGTCTACCACCTTTTCCCTTTATGAAATCTTTCGTAGTGGGGGCGTTTGCTTTCCAGTTTTTCCGAAAGCCGATCATTTCGCGTAGTGCAAAAAATTTATGGATACTGTTTTCTTTTTCAATGTAATCGCGAGGCAAGTTTATGAAACGCGCGAAAAAAAAGTGTCCGACAAAAATTTATGGTCGCTAAGGGTGTCCGACAATTCAAACATATCCACTTCACGAGTTAACAAAATGTATGGATAGCGAGCTGATTTTTTCAAGATTCCTTAATAAAAATATGTAGAAAATAAATATCCAATTGTCCGAAAAATTAAATTTTCCGATTTTCCAGCCCGACGCGCGACGCGGGAAAATCATCGATTTCAACAAGTCAAAAAATTTATGAATACCTGTCGGACAAAAAGAATCATGTATGTAAAACAAGTACTCGGCATGTAGTATAAGTGTCCGACAAAAATGTTTGGTCGTTAATGGTGTCCGACAATTCCGACATATCCACTTCACGAGTAAAAAAATTTTATGGATAACAAGCTGATTTTTTCAGGAGTACTTAATAAAAATATGTAGAAAATAAATATTCAATTGTCCGACAAATTACATTTTCCGATTTTCCAGTCTGACGCGGGAAAATCATCGGTTTCACGAAGCCAAAAAATTTACGAATAACAATTTCTTCTTTCGATTTCTTGCTTTGAAATGAACTAGAGAACATAATGAATAAGTTGTCCGACAGTAAAACATTACCTTATGCGTAATAAAGAAGCAAAATGTTTTTTAAATTTAGGCGTTGTACCTACTAATGCTTGGAGTGTGTATGTTATATCAGTGGCGTGCAGTGCCATTTAGGAGAGGGTAGGCAACATAATAGAAAATGATACAAAAGGAGTAAGCCCGCTGCAGGCGTCGCTGTAGGTAGAATTTTTTTTTTAGGTGCCACGCCCATAAACGTCCATTTTGAGGCTCCAAAAAATGTAGGCATAAAGCCTTTTCAATTCGAGTTTCGTCAAAACTATGCAAAGAAAACGCGTTGTAAATGGTTAGTGGACTGGCCTTGTTTTTCTGAGACATTTGACACATTATTTACATCAATATACCCACGTTTACTCTACAATTTCCTTCTTCGCCAAAGAGTAAGCATAGCCAACAATACATTTTAAGTTTATGACGACACCTGCAGAGCCACTAATAATTGTCATGGATTTTTTTATTAAAATATCGAGGTTTTCTTTCTAACCAAGAAAACTAACCCACAAAGAAAACAACAACCCCTTGTATAGGTACTAAACTAACTAAACTTTCAAAACTATAACTAAAAGCGCAGGGCGTCAAATCCCAATCTCAGAATATTATTCCGTTTAATATAGGTAGCGTAATATGAGTGGTAGACTGTAATGTTTTTCTATAATATAATTAATATTTTAATTGGCGCTTAATATAAGCTTTTTAAATTTGGATTATATCTACTTATTAGTAAAATTATAATGTATATTATCGGGATTAAAATTAAATGGAAATATATAAAAATGTCAAAACATCAGGGTAGGCAATGCATTTGTGCTTTCATTGTGTGCACGCTACTGTGTTATATACACCCATTTTCAAATAACCGGCTAATTTTGTAAACAAAAAGGGAATATGTAAATGCAATAAGTAGCAACGAAATAATCTAACATCCCTAGAAAAATTCGCGATACCCGCGGCCCGATGCGCTGCCATGAATCCGCTGATCGTATGTACCTTTTCGTACAAGTCGCGATAGGCCATGCTCAAGTATGGCGACATCATTTTATGTGCCACGTTTTCTCTAATCCCTGCAGTAGTTTGAAAGTTTTAAAAAATGAATTGTTTTTTGTGTAATTCATTAAAAGGTACACCTAATTTTAAGCAAAAAACAGAAGAAGTGAAAACATTTACGTCAGAAATATTTTGTTGTTCTAAATTATTTTTAAAATCAAGACAGTTTCACAACCACAAATATACTGATGTGGCAAGTTGGAAAAAAATTATCAAAAAAAAATATGAGCTATTTTCAGGCCAACGCAACGTGTGAAAAGTTGATCTAAGTAACAGAGCAGAACACCAGTGCCTGATCCAACTTCCTTATACTCTGGTGAAATGTGCGTAGAAGCGGCTTGATATGGTTCAAACCAATTGATATAACCCCTTGTTGAGCAACCTACCCAAAGCTTGTAGCCCCAGCGTATGGGTTTACCCCGTATAAATTGTTTGCAGCCATGGCACCCAAAACAGGGTACCATGCCCTCATCAACACTATGGGTCTCAACTTTAGGTGCATATCTTAGGAAATTTTGACTCAATAGAGTAAACAAAAGACGAACTTTAGCAAATATATCACTAGTAATCAAATTATCGTTATCTGCATTATGTGATCAAACCTATCTCTGGAAAGCGCCTCTGAAACAAGAATGTTTTTTTTCCATCTTTATCTCCTGTTCCCAAAACATTTTACGTCTCGGATATGGTACATAACCGCTTAAATTAAAATACCAACGAAACTTTTCATTTCTCGGACAGTAACTGGTTTGTTATTTTTATTTTTTTTGCCCCATAATGATTTGTTTCCTCAATGAGTAAGTCAAAAACGTTTTCATCAAAGAAATTAAAAAACAAGGAGACCGGTGAACTGTCATTTGCGTCTTCTAAGTCAAATTGTTGACCTGAATCAAAGTTACATGGCTCATAATATATGGAATATGACTTTTAGTCCAATTATAAACTTTAGCAAATTTTGGAGTATTTAACTTTTTTTTGGAATAAGTTGAGCCAGAGGAATGTTGTCATCTTTCGAATCCGAATCTTAAAGAGGTACCCGTATTTCTGCTGGAGCCCTAAGCTGAGCAGAGGGTAAATTATCAGGGCACATCGTATCTTCCTGGCTTGCATCCTCGTCGGTTTCCCAGTCGTCGTCGGGCGGTAACATGACAATGTCAGCTGAAGGATGATGCGGAAAATCGTCTTTCTCGAGCATTGATAATGCTTCATGCATTGAAAAACCACAAAAAATGGAATATAGAGGTAATTTTAGATTTTACTTTACCCATTACTTACAAAATAATATAAGTAATCAAAATTTATTTCGTAAATTAGCTCTTATTCCTAACGGTCTATATAAAGGACGGCAATAAAGGGCGGCTCGCTCCCAACGACTAGCATATTGTTATTTTGGTATATATATATATACATGAAAATAAAGCTAATACTAATAAGTTATTGAATGTTTCTTGAGTAATATACTTACCTAGCAAACTTGATGTTATATTCGGCCATTTTTATTCACTTTTATAATTAAGTTAAACAAAAACATGCAGCGCTGCGCAAGCAATACGGCGCGGAACTGTCAAATAAGCAGGTTGTCCCGAAACTCACTTATAGATGACTAGCCAAATTTCTCACTATTGGCGTGCGCAGATATTTTTAAAGATGGCGTGCGCAGATATTTTTAAAGATGCCGTTCTATTAGTAGGACGTCAGGGTTATCTGATAGGTTAACATGTGCTCACTGGTTCCGTTTATTTAATAAATGTATTAAATGTTCTTGGTGTATTAATTGCTAAGATAAGGAAGAAAAAAAAGGGGGAAACAAGAGTTCCCAAGAAGGAAAATACAAAAGAATTATTGCGGCTCCAAACTCCAAAAGAATTTGGGAGGTACTAAATACACAACGTAATGGATGGGTCGAAATAGGTTTGTAAAAAATTGTACGATCACGTGTCTGACTGCCGGCTTTCAGAAGGTAATACATATACTGGGGGTCGGTAAGTTTCAATCAAGGTTTCAATACATATTATTAAGTATTTACGCATTTCACAATCCATTTACAGTAGCGTATAAAACTTTATCACAATTAATGAATACTTGAAAAACAATGCTGTTTAAAATTGATGTTTTTTTGTCGGACTGCACATTGGTCCCGACATATTTGTCGGACAGTTATACCACATGTCGAGTACTTGTTTTCCATACATGATTCTTTTTTGTCCGACAGTTATTCGTAAATTTTTTGGCTTCGTGAAACCGATGATTTTCCCGTGTCGGACTGGAAAATCGGAAAATGTAATTTGTCGGACAATTGGATATTTATTTTCTACATATTTTTATTAAGTAATCATGAAAAAATCAGTTCATTATTCATAAATTTTTTTAACTCATGAATTGGATATGTTTGAATTCTCGGACACCCTTAACGCCCCAAAATTTTTGTCGGACACTTTTTTTTTCGCGCGTTTCATAAACTTGCCTCGCGATTAGATTAAAAATAAAAACAGTATCCATAAATTTTTTGCACTACGCGAAATGGTCGGCTTTCGAAAGAACTGGAAGGCAAACGCCCCCACTACGAAAGCTTTCATAAAGGGAAAAGGTGGTAGACTAGCCGCTATTAAGCCATACAAAAATTTCCAAGACAGTATTCATAAATGCAACTTTATGTCGCTGGGCACTTACACTATAGACGATAGAGGGAAAGAAAGACTACATCACCAGCAACAAGCTGAAATTTTGACACACGAACTGTGAGAACAATTTAAAATAAAAAAAGCTTTTAAAAAAATGTTTAGAAAGTATATTAGAGACTACCGGAAATGACTTTAACACCATAAACCAAGCTGAGACAATACTAAGTTATTTAAATAATGAAAGTTTCATTTATTGGCTCACATTTTTTGCTCAAGTAATGCTCCATTGTGAAAACCTCTTTAAATAATTTCAGTCTCGGTTTTTGGATGCCGTTAGAATGAACGGATTTTTAAACAGATTTGAGAAAGCCGTTTCAAATATTCGTAACCTAATCAGGTTAAAGATCGTTTTCAGTTTACAGATCATCTTTTGGCTTCAAAACATTTTTTATCTTTGCGCGAACATATAACTTGTTTTCAGAAAGAAAAATTTCAATGTGATGTGTATTATTTATGGCAGAAAAGATTTCCAACATGCGGGAAGTACGTTAACAATTGTACAGCTACTTATCGATAGAAACCTGACTGAATGCTTTAGTGAAGCTATCATGTTATTAACATTAATCTGTACGATCCCAGTGACCAGTGTCGAAAGTGAACGTCGTTTTTCTACATTGAAAAGGATTAAATTTTTACTGAGAAATACAATGCAGCAGGACCGATTAAATTCATTCGTCATGTTAAGTATTGAAAAGGATATGATGTCAACAATAGCAGCCTTTCATGCTCGTGTTATGGACCCGACGTTTTTGGAAGAACAAAAATCGTAGAATGGATTTTTTGTACAAATAAACTCATTCAACCGAATAAACAACCAAACACCGATTAAGTATATACATTTTATTACATGGGCGTAGACAGGATTTTTCTCAAGTGGGGTGAACCGTCGACAAAGCCGCAGTGGTACGCGACGAAGGAGGCTAACCCAGGCGGAAAATTTTGAGGGTGCCACGCCCAATTCTTATCCAAAAGTCGTTAAAATCTTTAAAAAACTAGGATTCAGTACCTTCTTGAATGGCATGGCATGAAGAGTATGTTGCAAAATGAGTCGGTTAAATTCCCAGGGGGGTCATGGTCCCCCCTGGCCCCTCCCTGTCTACGCCCATGTTTTATTAGTATATTGTATATGATCGAATTGTGTATGTTGTAATTTAATCTAAATTCGTTTTTTGGTTAACTTTTTTTCAACGACTTACGACCCACGTTAATATCCTATATAACATTTTGCATGAACACATGCTTGATATGACAAATCATTATAATCTTTTGAAAATGCGGGAGTTGCCTTGTTTTTATCAACGACTTTAGCGACCTTTGAGTAAAAATTGGGCGTGGCACCCCCAAAATTTGCCGCCTTCGTCGGGCTAGCCTCCGGCGATCTTTTTGATGGCAGCGCAAAATACCTTCCGCATTGCGCCCTCGCACTTTATAAACCCACGAGCCGCCACTGAGCCTGAACTGTCAGTTTTTGCATGATAAAAAATATTGTTTAGTTGGGCCAAAGTTTACAGAATTAAAAATAAAATTCTGTAAACTTTGGTTGGGCCGAATTAGAAACCGTTGGTCGGCCGAGGCTGGCGTTGACCAGTAATTAATTATACAGGGTCTTTCAAAAAGTTCAATTAGTTGATTTCACAGAAGATTCTATTTTTGACAAAAGTTGATGCTTAGAAAAAAACTAATTTTGACGATGCTAAATTAAGGATAAGTTATAAAGGGTACTTAAAAAATACAAAAATTAAGGTTAAAAAACAAAAATTTTAGAATATCGGAAAACTTTCTACAGAAAAAATAAAGCCCTTATTAAGATAAAAAGGAAGTCAAATACTATTTTTTCCAAAAGTGCATCGTTGCTGAAAAAAATAAGAACAAAATTAAGAAAAAGAGGGTGTTTTTCAATAATTGTCGTAGTCTAGGGGCCGCGCTAGTGACAACTGTTGCACGGAAGTGTATAGAGAATCTCTCTTTAAAACTGTGTTCCTTGATGTCTAAGGATGAGTTTTTGCTTGGGTACGCGTTTCTGGTATGGAGGGGTTTCTCTCAATATGGCCGCCAAGATGGCCGCCTTGTCCTTATGTAGTTTTACCAGAAAACGATCTGTATCTCAAAAAGTAGCGCTAGTAGCGGAATATTACGTGATTACAAAATTGATAAGAGCATAATTTTACATGGTATTAAACCATAAAAAACTTTTAAACTAAAAAAAATTGCAAAATGAAAAAAGAATTTGTTATTAAAACAAATTTGTTTCAACATAACTAAGAATTATATATTATAAGCATAATAAGCGACTATTAATAACAAATAGTATTTTAATGTAACTACAAAATAATTTCATTTATTATGGCACTTTGAAAGTTCACAAGCACAAAACCTGGAGCACTCAACTTCATTATTCCTACATATACAGATATTTCGCCGTGCACAAGTTTTACATGAACAGATATGCGGAAAATCAGGAGGAAGTTGCTCGGTGATAATTTGCGGAATCCATCCTGTTTCCATTTGCTCGTATCCATATAACCGGGATAAGGTATACCTACATCTTCTAATAGACTATACCACTGGTTAGCCTGTAAAGATGCCCGCCTAATGTATAGCACCGTACTAGATAAAGTCGGCGGAAGTTTGGTGAAATCTAAATTTTTCATTCGGTGGTAGGTACTTAAAAATTCTTAATTCATTATTTTTTTATAGTCTTTAAATAACATTCTTGTCAAAAACTCTTCAGCATTTTCAATTATTGTATTTGACAGTTCTTCTTTTCCAAACTCTTTTTAACAAGTATGCGTAGTCTTCAGCCGCTTTTATAGCTGCGTGCTTTGTGCCAAATTTGCTTGTAGTGTCACATCCACTCAGTGAGTGAATAGCAGGAAGTACTTCAGTGACATGGTTTGAAAGAGTCTGACATACATCGTGTACTGGAATAAATCTTAAAGTCTGTCCTACCCCAGAATAAGTCCAAAGTTCATTCAAGCCATTAGCTTTCAACTCTTTGTGTAAATAGTAAACGGCACACACAAATACATTTGTCAGATGATGCTATTAAGACACTTTCAACGATTGAGTGCTTAACGGCATGATTTATGTGAAAGAATATCCTGTCATCGGCTTCTTTAAGTGTACAACATAACTGAGGTTCTTCTCTAACAATATCTGCTTCTACTTTGTGTGCTTCTTCACCAGTCATACCACTCAAAGAAACGACTGAACTTGATAGTCTGCCCCTATGTTGAATAATATAGTTTCGGCAAAAATGTTGAAACTGTGTATTGTTTTGAATTGAAGCCCAAAAAGCATCCATGTCTTTCGGCAAAGGTGGTCACACTGCTTGAGATTGTCATGTTGATTGGATCTTTTTTCATGCGTCTCAATATATCTGCAGTTTTTATACTATTCTCGTCATATATATCGAAGACGATATCAATTCTTTTGGCGGATTTTGACAGATAAATTATTCTGTCCAATATCATTTCAGCAAAGTCACCAAAAGTTTTAATTGAACTTGCAGTAGCCGTTGCTATGGTCCGAGCATGAAGAATGAAATCAAAAATTAGGCAGGATGTATTGGGTGACAATGGGAGGTACTTTGTATTTGGCTTTCAAGTTCTTTTACCAATTCTGATTTGTTTGATTTCACAAGCTCGCTACGAGCAATAGTTTACGAAATATAGGACATTTTCTGATAAAACTACATATGGGCCAGGCAGTAATCTTGGCGGCCATATTGGGAGAAACCTCCCCATACCAGAAACGCGTACCCAAGCAAAAACTCACCCTTAGACATCCAGGAACTCAGTTTTAAAGAGAAATTCTCTATAGACTTCCGTGCAACAGTCGTCACCAGTGACCCCTGCACTATCATGAATTTTATCAGCAACAGTGCACTTTTGGAAAAAATGGTATTTGAGTTTTATTTTTATCTTAATAAGAGCTTTATTTTTTCCTGTAGAAGATTTTCCGATATTCCAAAATTTTTATTTTTTAATATTCAATTTTTGTATTTTTTAAGTACCCTGTATAACTTATCTTTAATTTAGCATTGACATAGTTAGTTTTTTCCAAGCACCAACTTTTATCAAGAATAAATTTTTCTGAGAAATCAATAATAAAAAAGTTTCCCGTATGATGCGAACTATTTGAAAGACTATACATATAGCACCAACTTTTATCAAGAATAAAGTTTTCTGAGAAATCATTAATAAAAATATTTCCCGTATGATGCGAAATTTTTGAAAGACTATATGTAAAGTCTTTCAAAAAGTTCGCATCATACGGGAAACTTTTTTATTATTGATTTCTCAGAAAAATTTATTCTTGATAAAAGTTGGTGCTTTGAAAAAAAACTAACTTTGACAAAGCTAACAGGGTACAGGGTACTTAAAAAATACAAAAATTGAATTTAAAAAAAAAACAAAAATTTTGGAATGTCGGAAAACCTTCTACAGGAAAAATAAAGCTATTATTATGATAAAAATAAAAGTCAAATACTATTTTTTCCAAAAGTGCACTGTTGCTGAGAAAATTCATGACAATTATTGAAAAAAAACCCTCTTTTTCTTAATTTGGTTCTTATTTTTTTCAGCAACGATGCACTTTTGGAAAAAATAGTATTTGACTTTTATTTTTATCTTAATAAAAACTTTAGATTTTCTGTAGAAAGTTTTCCGATATTCCAAAATTTTTGTTTTTTTAACCTTAATTTTTGTATTTTTTAAGTATCTTGTATAACTTATCCTTAAATTAGCATCGTCAAAATTAGTTTTATTCTAAGCATCAACTTTTGTCAAGAATATAATTTTCTGTGAAATCAATAATAAAAAAGTTTCCCATATGATGCGAACTTTTTGAAAGACCCTGTTGAATTAATTCCTAATCAAGGACAGCCTCGGCCGACCAACGGTTTCTTATTCGGCCTAACTAAACAATATTTTTTATCATGCAAAATCCTGACAGTTCAGACACCACACTATTATGAAGGTCGCCTCTCGGACTATTAGATTTAATGTTGTCTGTGGGTATTGCTCAGTTATTGCATCAGAGACAAAGGAGGCTGTAAAGGAGTTGCCAAAAAAAGCTGTACATGAAAGATTTCCACTTGGCAAGACAACAAAACTGCTAATGACGCGCATTGCTTGCTGCAATCATTGCGCAGTTTGGACTTTATAATATCATCTATCTGCGTGAGCGATGTTTTAGATAAGAACACAGCGATGAATGCGTGAAGTAAAACATTAGTTTAATATCTCATTTTTTGGATACAACTGTACCCTTGAGCAGGATATTATAAATCAGCTCGATTGATTTAAGAAGGTCTAAAGAGGCTATAAAAGACACAATGAGTGTTCTGCGACAAAAAAGGGAACATGTAGACATAGTGTTTTAACAACTTTTTGTAAGGCAAAAGAATTAGCCGAACAACTTGACGTTTACTTAAAATGGCTTAAATTACTATCAAGACAAGTACATAGAAGTAATAATCAACCAGCTCAATCAGCCGAGGAATATTTTCGTAGGGGCGTCTACATCCCTCTTCTGGACTCCATAATAAAGATCTGCAAGAGTCGTTATCTCCAGAAGTACTTAACTTATTCTACTACTATACTAATAAAAGCTGTAGTAATAAAGACATATCAATGGAAACGGTTAAGCAAATCGCCGTAACCTACAAGCAACAAATATACCACACGCACATATCGGTCTGAGCAACGAATATCGGCTGTGGATAGGAAAATGGAAACGGGATTAGGCTATACCGCAGACGATTTTTGATCTGATAATACATTGCGATGCTGATATGTATCCTAACATAAACTGCTGGATATTCTTGCTGCACTATCACGTAGTGTAGCGACGGCAGAGAGGTCCTTCACTACACTTAGGAAGATCGCCTAACAGCATTGGCGCTTCTCCACGTTCATGAAAATGTTCCTATTGAAGTAGAGGAAGTAATTAGTCGGTTTGCGAGAAGAAAAAGGTTTATGGCTTTTGTTATTTAACTTAAAGAGAATCGCCAAGTTATGTCGTATTAAAATGTTCGTGTTACAATTTGAATTGATATTTATAAATTTTGTTTGAGTAAAAATTTGTTGATATTTTTTGCGTTTTTTCTCTCGTCTTATGAGGGGACAAATAGCCCGAAGCCCCCCCCCCCCCCCCCCCGCGCGCCCGCCCCACCTTTCGATACGCCACTGATGTGACATTTCCCTGATTAAAAGGATCCGCCCTTGCTGATACCTATAGACAGTTAGTATTGCGGCTTTTGTATGAACAAATCATGATTTGGGACCTCTTGTAATCCATTATTTGAGTGATTATTTACTTGCGTTACTTAATTTTTTTTATAACAGCTAATCATTTAATTTGACAGTTTTTTTTGCATAATAAGTTTTCTTTAAGAACCATTAAAATTTTCGGTGAGGTAAATATTTTGAGCATTTTCGTAGGCATATTATTTGCTTCTTTTCATTGATAACTAAGTAAAGTCATCATCTAATCCATAAATTTTTTGTTTCATCATAAAACACCTAAAAGCAGTGTAATAATTATCCCTAGTATTATTTATTATTCAACGATGTTTTACAAGGATCCTACCATAGAAACTATTCAAGTAAAGTCAATTACCATTATTCCATAGTCGCTATCGATAGGCTTAAATAATTTTCCTCCGCATTATAACCGACTACCATTTTCTCTTTTGGTAATGGTAATAAACCGACTTACGATTTACCTGTATACCTGTTTTCTTCAATTATATTTAGAATTGGTGTTCTAAAAAGATAAGTATACTTGATTTGTAATAATTGGGCTCAATAATTGAATCATTTTGATTTACTGATTTCTATTGATTCTTATTTTTTATATTGTTGATTTCTGGGTTCATTATTGTTTATTTTTTTATTATACGTATTGATAAATTTCTGGTGTTCACAGCTGAATAATAATTCATAATTTATTAAATTACGAAGCCTGAACCAGGGTTAGTTCCATATTTCAACTTGGGGATTTTCCGCCTAGTGCCGTCTAACAAGTCGGTGTAGCCTTAAATAAATAAATCCGCTCCTACCATCCGATAATTCAGATAGGGCCTAATTTGTACGCTTCCACGAGAACTCGTTTTCGCCTGCGCATCGGTAGGTGTAAATTTCCTTAATTTCGATTAGTTTTATTTTATT
>MU182966.1:102209-134459 GCA_016904865.1 Pissodes strobi | reverse complement strand
CGTGAAAACCTACGTTACAACATATATATATATATATATATATATAACCATAAAATCATCCAGACCACTTGCATTTATCAAAAGACTGAAGCTCAATAAAGTACTCTGATTGAGAATCACACCAGCGGAAGTACCAATAGATATATACAGGTCGCAGTGTACAAATATCCACAAGCTCAGTCATTCATTTAACTGTTCATGTTTCCTTTTCACATCGACTTTCCAGCGAAGTCTCTTGCATTAAATGTATGTGATTCCAAGATACTATGCTGAATTTACAAGTGGTAAATAGGTATCGTGTATGCTATATATATTGGACACTTTTAGTGAATAGATTTAGTATCGTTCAGTCTGCTTCTCTATATTCTCGTCCAGTTGTTGATATGGTTAATGGATATTTGGTTTCGTTAATTGTTTATCTATAGTGTCATCTGAAAATATGACAATTGCGACTAGTTCTGATTTAAGGATATCACTGGAGTGTATTAAGTATAATATGAATCTCAAGAAGCTACCTTTAATTTTTTAAGAATAGGCTCCTTCTTGTCATGTTCTGAACTTTATTTCTGTTATATATGATTCTAAAAGTGGTGAGCATTACTTGTATAGAAGCTGGTTTTGTTTATATCTGAGGTCCTTATGCTATACTTTGTCAAAAGCCTATGCAACATCAAGAAAAATTGTTAAACAGATATTTCTACTATCTAATGATTTCTTAATAATATGAGAAAATCTGTGGATCTTGTCAATTCTCAACGATAGATTTTAATCTTTTTGGTATTCGGTACTACTATTCCGAAAAAATTCGATTTTATAGGGGGAGGGATATCGACCTACAGAATGAATCCTCGTGAGGCAGTTCACCTGGTTTAAATCATAATGCCCTCTGCAACCTTCCATTCTAATTGAAGAATTAATATCATGGCTTTTCTCGGAAGTTGTTGAAGAAGGTTTCTTGGAGCTGATATTCTCTACTATTTCATCTGTTATTTCTTTTGGAGAGATTAATATGCAATAATTCTTTTGGTTATAATTTCCCCAATCTGGCAGATCATTCCCTGGATTTGGTTGGAAAATACTTTTAAAATATTCTGCAAATCTATTGTTTTTGTACATTATTTTTATCCAACTGCGTAATAGCAGCTGTATTTAGGCCTACAACATATTTAGTTTTATCTACAATATCGAAACACAAATGCGTGTGGAGTGAAAGTATTATGTTTTGGTATTGGGGATAAAACTGTGCTATAGTGCATTTTACCGAAGGTTTTAAACCCCCACTTAATCCCCTTTTAGCTAAAATTCTCTTTTAAAATTTACGTAAAAGAGCGATTGTGAAAATCTGGATTTACGATCTACTATTCTTTTAATGTACCATTTAAAAGCGATGTTAAAAAGGGGGCTGGACCATCTTTAGATTTGATAGTTGCACTTTGGTTGATAGCGAAATAAGCTAAAATGTCTGCATTTGTACCTCATCGTTTATTCAGAAATTATTTATATTGATCGACGATCATCTAAATCTACTTATCATGATAGGATAGACTATGTCGAGGAATTTTGCAGGAGATATCGTTTAATCCTCGATCGGCGGCACACTGAATGCATCAGTAGTATAAATATCGGTTAGACTTTAGTAAAAAAAATCCCAGCGAAGCAATATAAGCAAATATATAGCCTAGGAATGCAAAATATTAATTTGATGTATTTAAAGATTATTACAGATTGTGAGAGCAATAGAACGACAAGAGGAACTGGAAGAAGAACTCCAACAAATCAAATGGGACATCGTTGGTCTGTGCGAAACGAGACTACCTGAGGAAAAATGCACAACGCTCAAATCAGGGCACATATTATATCAGAACGACAGTGAAAACAATACACATATCGGCGGAATAGCAATATTAATACATAAGAAAATAAAACATCTAGTTAAAAAAATGAAGTCAATATCACCGAGGGTATTATACATAGTCCTTAAAATATGAAAGAGATATAGTCTCCAAGTAGTCCAGGTATATGCTTCAAAGAGTACCTCAGAAGAAGAAGAGGCGGATCAATTATATGAGGACATCTCACTGGCTATAAGATCAGAAAGAACCCAGTACAAAATCATAATAGGCGACTTTAACGCCAAGGTAGGAACCGAAAACAAAGACAACATTCCGAATAGAGGAAGACACGGACTAGGATATGCAAACGAACGAGGGGACAAGCTAATAAATTTCCTACAAGAGGAAAAGCTGTACTGCATGAACACCTGCTTGCAAAAGCCACCAAATAGGAAGTGGACATGGAAGAGCCCAGATTCTCAAACCAAGAACGAGATCGACTACATATTGTCAAATAAAAATTATATTGTCACAAACGTCGGGGTTTTAAACAAGTTTGAAGTAGGGAGCGACCACATAATGTTACGAGCAACGGTCAAAATGAATACCAAGGCAGAAAGAAACAAGCTCATAAAACAACACGTCTTCCCCACAAAAGAACAACTGGAAAAGAATATCGACAAATACCAAGCAGAATTAAGAAGGAAGCTGACAAACAGAAACGATCTGGAAAACATGGATATAGACACCCTGGAAAACAAATTAAGAAGCGATATAAGTACAGCGACAAAGAAGATATGCTCGAAAACGAAAACCAATCATTCAAAGATAAAGAACGAAACCAAAGATCTGATGAACAAACGCAAAAACATAAGTCGAGATTCCCCAGAATATGCAGAGCTCAACAAAAACATCAGGAAAGAGATTAGGAAAGACATAAGGAGCTATAACACAGAACTTATACGGTCAACGATTTAAAACAACAAGAATGTGAAATGCTTAAGAAACGAAAGGACAAATAGGGAAATCAGAATACATAAACTGATGAACAGAGACGGCAATCTGGAAGAAGAGAAGACCGAGATTACTAAAATCGTCCAAGATTTTTACGGCAAACTATACTCCTCAAACAACATACAACCACAAAACCGACATTATGATAACATCAGCATAATGAACGTCGGGTCAGAATAAGTTCCGGATATCACCACGTACGAAATAGAACACGCCCTATTCCAACTCAAGAACCGACGGGCCCCCGGTGCGCACGGAATCACTACAGAGATGATAAAACTAGGAAGTGTAGCCACACTAGAATCAATAAAAATATTACTAAATAAATGTCTCTCCGAAGCCAAAGTGCCCGAAACTTGGAAAAACTCCGTTGTTGTCCTATTATACAAAAAAGGGGAGAAACTCAAAATCGACAACTATCGACCTATAAGTTTATTACCACATCATTATAAACTATTAACCAAAATCGTCACTAATAGACTAATAAATAAATTTGACGACTACCAACCTCCCGAGCAAGCCGGATTTCGCAAAGGATACAGTACTGTAGAACACATTCAAACAGTGAGGACACTAATAGATAAATGCAACGAATATAACGAGCCACTCCACCTAGCCTTCGTAGACTACAACAAAGCCTTCGACTCTATCGAATTGTGGGCCATCTTTAATGCAATGAATCAAGCCAGAATAGACAGCAGATACCTTTTAAAATATATTTACGACGATGCTACCATCCAGGTCAAAATTGCAGAAGACCTCATGACATATAAAATACCTATGCAAAGAGGAGTGCGACAAGGTGACACAATTTCATCCAAACTCTTTACCCTCGCTATGGAAGATATCTTCAAGGATCTGAACTGGGAAACAAAAGGCATCAACATCGACGCGACGGCCGGTATCTTAATCATCTCCGATTCGCGGACGACATTGTCTTAATCAGCAATGATACGGAAGAACTCCAACAGATGTTAGTCGAACTGAAGACAACATCAGAAGGAAGAGGCCTTACAATGAATATCACGAAAACCAAGATCATGACTTCGGAGGATACCATATTCAGGGTAGGCGACGACACCCTTGAGAAGGTGGACGAATATATCTATTTAGGACACACTATAAAATTGGGCAGATAAAACCAGACCGCATAGATAGGTAGACGAATTCGAATGACGTGGGCGGCTACCAGAAAACTAAGCTATATCCTAATGAACCCAAAATTCCCACAAACTTAAAGACAAAAGTTTTCAATACCTGTGTATCCTCCCGGTGATGGCCTACGGAATGGAAACAATGTCAATGCCCATTAAATCAGCCAACAGGCTCAGATCGACTCAACTAGCGATTGAACGCATATTATTAGGTGTCAGCCTGCGCGACCAAATCAGAAACAAGGAAATCAGACGACGAACCCCAACTAAAGACGTCATAAAGACTATCTCTAAAGCAAAATGGAACTGGGTAAGCGACGTCGCCAGACAAGATGGAACGCGATGGACAAAACAAGTTGTACAATGGAGACCAAGAGCAAACAGGAGGAACGTCGGCAGACCACAACGAAGATGGATCGTTGGACAGTTAGGCGCTGTTAAAGAAGAAGAAGAAGAGACAGATTATGAAGCTCATAATATTGTTCCTCCGCCGCGCCGGAGCCGCGCCGCGCCGCCGTGTATTTCTGGGATACCTTATAAAGGGCCGTACCTCCCAAACAATCCAAATGATATTTGATTTTTTTTTTCGTTAAAAAAATTCATAAGTACTATGTACTATGTGCATGGAACATTACTTATTAATTACATTAAATGTATGTTCTGGCAGAATGATTTCGAAATTAAGAGAAATTGATTTATCTTTTATTATTTAAAGTCGTTGTTATATTGTGGTCCACGCCGGAACCAAAGATGGCTTCATCAAAGGCGCGAACTTAATATTCAAAAGTGGATTAAAGACGGCGAATTATCATGACAATATGTACAGGAAAAGCTGCGAAAACTGGTTTAAAACTCAGGTGGTTCCGAATCTTCCCGCTAAGTCATTCATCATCATGGACAATGCAAGTTGCCAGTCTGATTTATTAGAAGAAATCCCGAGAAAATCGTGGACAGAACAGAGACTGATCGAATGGTTGAAGAAAAAGAATATTGACTTTCCAGGAAAGGTCATGAAAGATCACATATGGAATATTGCACGCAGAAACTGCCCTAGTGACAAAAATACTTCATTGATGAATATGTTAAACCTTTAGGACACAAAATTTTGCCACTGCAGCCATTAGATTGCCAGTTCAATGCAATTAAAATGGTATGGTCGGAATGTAAACGAAAATACGATCAATATATTACCAATCTTAAGGGGTCACCTTCAGAAGTTCTGACTACATGGGAAAGAGTAATAAACGAAATATCTATAGATCATTGGCAAAAATATGTCTTCATAATACCTATCATTTTCGACGTCTCTGTAGAGCAAAGAAAGTAAGTCTTTCCGGTGCGCCCGCACGGGAAAAGTTTTCCCGCTACTTAATTTTAGGGAGCAGGAAAAATTTTCCCGCTTTCTCAAATAAAAAAACATACCTATTTAAACATTGGTTATTGAAATTTTTGTTATTTAAATTTACAGTGAGTATATCTAGGTATTTAAGTTCTCTACATAATTATGAAAAAAAAAATATTAATAAATAAATTACCACTAATAATACAACTTACCCATTTTCGTCACTGATTATATAAAGTAGTCACGGTTTTATCAACTTTAAATGTTAGCCAAAGTATACTTGCAGAAATACATTAAAGCAGGACCCTCAAGTGTCCTGCAGCGTATATTTCCTTTTAATATTTAATGCCATTAAAATACAAAGTTGGTAATCAACTTTAGTTACATAGAGTAATCAAAATTCAGGTTTGGGCAGTCTAATTTTTCGTTCTGAAGCAGTTTCTTCCACTAAAGGCGGTAGAAATGTACTTTCTTATAAGTAATTTGATGAGATAATACCAACGATATTTAAATATATAACTACATTATTACTTTATATACTTAAAACAAATTGCCAACTTTAGTTATACAAACTAATAAAAAGTTAGATATTCTGATCTATAATTTTCAGAAAATTTCATTCTAGGTCGTAGAAATAAAGTTTCTCATAAACAATTCGAAGAAGTATCAATGACATTTAAATAAATAAGTACCTACATTATTGTCTTAAATAAATTACAAACTACCAACTTTATACACTATACACATAAGCTTTCGCGTTCCTGTGTTTTGTGAAGAGTTGTACCACGTTCAAATACGCCATTCAAATTTAATATACTTAACAGCTTTAAATTAATAAATAATATGTGTGTTTTTGATCTATATATTGTATAAATAAAAATGCAAAAGCAAAGTTCTTTTTCAAAAGACCATAAAATTCATGTGGGAGCTTGATTTTCAATTAGGTCCGGGAAGGTGCCACCTGTGACCGGTTTCGACTTTTCGAGTCTCGTCAGACAGGCTGTTAGGCAACCTTCCCGACCCAAATCAGTGTTGTCATAGTGGCAAAGCCAAAAATCGCTACAACCTAATGTGAAAAACCGCTACTTTGTCGCGATTTTCTTTTAACGCTGACAGAAACGTAACATCTTAAAAAAACACATTAGCATTGTGTTTTTTTTTATTGAAACATTACCACTTCCTGCAGAACTGCCACTAAAGACTGATACCAGAAACAAAACAAAACACTCAAAAAGTAATTTAAAATATTATCAACGTCACTAACCTCGTTCCATTTCAGTATTATCCTTTATACTGGAATATTAGTTAAATATATATTTTTCATAATGGTTTTTATTTAGGTTATATGCTAAACAGCATTTTCTTTCCACAACTGCATTTGCGTGGAGAGTTAATGAAACCGCAATCCAAATTTTAGTGCATTTTCGAATATTAGTTTTTTATATATATTTTTTTAATCCGATTTCGACCAAAAAGCTACCATCGATTTCGCCAGTTTCATTTTTTCTTCGATTGGAAAATAATGTTGGATGTGTGATATTTTAGAAAATTTAGAACGAGTTTAGGTTTTACAAAATTGAGATATTTCATCCATGTATCTTTGACAGGAAACCTTTTGACGTCGGTGCAGCTTTTTGATAAAATATTGTAATTTAAATTGTTGGACATAAATGAATCTGTTGATTCTTCAATTACCTATTGGTAGCAGATAGTGAGGATTCCTAAAGTTTATAGAAATAAGATTTTCATCATCATTGTCAATCTGATCAAATTTTGTAAACTTTCCACCTAGTGGCCCTATAAACCTTTTACTTACTTCCTTTATTTTTAACGGGAAAAATAATTTTTGTTCATTGAAAAACGCAATTAAACTCATTAAATTTTTAAAATTCTAAATATGCTCTAACAAAACGAATTTTGGAGTTAAGTATAAATAATATCGGCTTTTTCAGTCTATTTTCCATTGAAGCTAATCTAAACACCTTTGTGAGTTCATCCCATTGAAAAAGCATTATTTCGACACATTAATTAGAGGTGTCATAAAAATAAATTAGTGACTTCTAAACATTTTTAGGTTTATAGCTTTTTGTTCATAATTTAATAATTATTTAATTGTCAATTTTGTGTTTCCAAAATCCAAAATTCCGCTACAAATAGACTATTTCTTACAAAGCGCCGGCGCCCCTACGTTTCTATTAAGTCATAAAATCGCTATTTTCGCGATTTATCGCTACTAATGGTAACACTGAAACAAATTCACCCATGCGATTTAACATCTCACCGCTGTACTACAGCAACAACGATTCATACGAAGGCTTCTTTTTGAATTTGTTTCGGGGAGCGCGACTACAAGAGTCTAGGGAGCAGACAGGAGGAGCTTCGAATAATTCTTCCGTATTCCAGATTAAGCAAAAATAATCGGAACTAACTTTAACTAGCCAAACAAGCGCATTGAGACGAGCGCGCTACCCAAACTAACCCAAACTAACGCAAACTAACCCAAACTAACTTAAACGAATGCAAACTAACCCAAAGTAACACAAACTAACCCAAACTAACGCAAACTAACCCAAACTAACCGTAATTAAGCAAAGAAAGGCAAGCGCGCTACGTCCGCTTGTCTTCCGTATTACAGATTAAGCAAAAATAATCGAAACTAACTTTAACTAGCCAAACAAGTGCATTGAGACGAGCGCGCTACCCAAACTAACCCAAACTAACCCAAACTAACGCAAACTAACCCAAACTAACCGTAATTAAACAAAGTAAAGACAAGCGCGCTACGCGCGCTGGTCTTCCGTATTTAGGCCAAGCGACAGGGGGTTTCTATTTGCAAAAGGTCGAACAGAAATGAAATTTTGTGGGATGGTAGAGATAGGTCCCCTGATAGTACATGTAAGTTTGCGACCTCGGGGGGGTGCCGCTCGAGGGGTGGGGGGATGAAAACTCTGCTTCGCGGCGCTTGGAGGAAAGTAGCACCGTTGGAGTAGGTGCTATAAAAAAAAAGTTCAAATAAAATATGTAGAAAACAAAATTACGCACAACTTTGGTTTTATGCACTTTTTCGCTCCGACCAATATTTTCTGCTCTACGGCGCGCCAAACTTGGGAGGTAGTTTGCAAATTTTAACAAAATCAGAGTTTAATCGCGGATTGAATCAAATATGGCTACCAAACAATTCTGGTATATTTTTTTTTCTGTAAGAGTAAGGTTTTCTAAGGAAACTGATGCTTGATTCGTTAAATTTGACCTTATATTATAAAAGATATGATTTTTTGAAGTGCGCCCTTGCATACTTGGATATGGGCATTTTTCATCTATCACGATCTACGGTCGATATTTTCTTAGTATTGCTGACCTACAATAACTTTTTTTATTTTAGTGCAAACATAATACAAGAAAATATAATTTTCAACTCGTTTCCACACCACCCTTGAGGTAGAGCTGATCGGCGCGTTCCACGGTCGATATCGGAGTTTTATGACATTAAATTGAGTCCTCATCGTCCTCTGTGGATCGGAAACGTTTTCGGCATCTTCTGCGATGTCTTCCTCCAGCAAAATGTGGTTACTAATGTTTTCGCAGGACGTCCCAGTACAGTATAAACACAAATTCGAACATTTCAATCCTGCTTTACGGCAACCACAAGCACCACAACCTTTCTGACATCCACAGGAGATAGTCTTAAGCAGAACCTCTTGAGCTGGTTCCTTTAAGATGCGTATAGCATCTAGTCCTGTTGCGGTTTTTCGCCATCCATGATCTTCTGAAGTTTTGTGGACTCCCCGCCAGTTTTGAACTTGACAATAGGTTCGTAAGGAATGATGATAGCACGCATCGGATGTTGGTGGCAGTGACGCAAGATTAAAGGAATTTTTGGAGACGGCCCGTACAAAGTCGGTATACCGCAGAGAATCTAACGTGAGATGTTTGCTGTCTGCACCATACTGCCGCAGCATAAACAGTTCGCCAGCGGCTGCTACTTTCGTGAGTTCTGCATTGGGGTCATCAAATACCTCAATCGTCTCGGTTATTGTAGGATTTTTTTCCAAAGTTTTAAGGAATCGAATCTTGCCTTGATTGAATAACGCCGATGTGGTGTCACAACCACTAAAGGCATGTACAAATAAAAGACATTTCGCAATAGATTCATTATATTGGAAGCTCTGGGGTGAATAGAACACATCCTCCTTATTGCCTCTACCCGGCTTGCGAAAGTAAACATTGGGGATTTCTCTGGCTTTAGCAGTCAACAGCACAAGTAAATCTACGTCTTCGGCAATAACGCAAACGGAGGAAAAAGAGGAAGCAAGTTCGATAGCAGTCTGCACAATTAATGTATCTGCATCTTCGACCGCCTGCTTAAAAGTGTAATTCTCTGCTTTCAACTTTATCTGCAGCATTGCAACGAGGCGCCTTTTGTTAAACCTGTTCGATAAAATATTTTCTTGCGACACAGTTGGAATCATGGATTCATCGAAGATTACATTCGTGCTGCTTTGAACGGCGGTTTCTTTCAGCAGATTTCGTACCTGCTTCTGTCCCACTTTCGGGATATCCATCAAAAATAACACTAGTATTCGGCCCATAATGCCTTGTAATGTAATGAATGTAATTTGCACAAATGATTGCAAATGAATTTTGACGGCCCCACAGAACACGATGGAGCAAGAAGCCAGTAAATATAACAATAGACAATTTTCGAGCACTATTTTACAAACAATAAAAAAAAATTGGTGTGTGCTTAAGACCGCACGACAGAAGTGAAAACTTCAATTAGCGGGGTCATCGTTTGTCAGAATTTCGATCCCAGCCTTCGTTGCAGAGATATGGGCGAAAAACGGATTTCCCCCCAAAATTCCCCTTTAAACTAGAGCCCCGGTCCCCCCCGTACCGCCTAAGGTGGCCCCCCCTTGGGCGCACCTGCCATAAAAATATCGACACCGTACCTCTTCCCGTTCTCCCAAAATTAATTATTTAAGTTTTTCCTTTCTCCCCCCTCTCCTGGCCAAACGGGGGGAGGTACGGGGTCCCGTTTTAGTCCAGGATTTTATTTTTACCTTGGCTACATCCCCTGAAAATTTCAGCCCTCTACCTATACGGGAACATGCCAGTAGAAGGAGCGTTACGTTACATATCCGAGCATGACGCGTGATGCGTGACGGCTCAGTCTCATTCAACCCCGCCAAAAAAACATTGCAAAACGCGCCTAAAGAAGTTTTCACTTCAAAAATATCGCCCGTAGATCATGATAGATGAAAAATGCCCATATCAGAGTATGTAAGGGCGCACTTCAAAAAATCATATCCTTTATAATATAAGGTCAAATTTAACGAATCAAGCATCAGTTTACTTAGAAAACCTTACTCTTACAGAAAAAAAATATACCAGAATTGTTTGGTACCAATATTTGTTTCAATCCGCGATTAAACTCTGATTTTGTTAAAATTTGCAAACTACCCCCCAAATTTGGCGCGTCGTAGAGCAAAAAATATTGGTCGGAGCGAAAAAGTGCATAAAACCAAAGTTGTGCGTAATTTTGTTTTATACATATTTTATTTGAACTTTTTTTTTATAGCACCTACTCCAACGGTGCTATTTTCCTCCAAGCGCCGCGAAGCAGAGTTTTCATCCCCCCACCCCTCGAGCGGCACCCCCCCGAGGTCGCAAACTTAGATGTACTATCAGGGGACCTATCTCTACCATCCCACAAAATTTCATTTCTGTTCGACCTTTTGCAAATAGAACCCCATATTTTGTACCCAACGCTTGGCCTAATTCCCGATTAAGCAAAATTAATCGAAACTAACTTTAACTAGCCAAACAAGCACATTAAGACCAGCGCGCTACCCAAACTAACGCAAACTAACCGTAATTGACCAAAGTAAAGACAAGCGAGCCGCTTGCCAGATTAAGCAAAAATAATCGAAACTAAATTTAACTAGCCCAACAAGCGCATTGAGATGAGCGCGCTACCGAAACTAACATAAACTAACGCAAACTAACCCAAACTAACCCAATCTTAACCCGCCCTTATCCCAAACTAACCCAAACAAATCTAACTATGATTTTGGACGTCGCAAAATCGGCCCCTAATGGAGCCCTATTTGTAACGGTTTAACGGGCGCCCGCCGAACATCCCTGCCGAACGTCAACCCTTTCGGACGTCAAATCGCCTTTTTTTCTTTCGCCCAGCCTCGCCCCTAGGGGCCTCGACTTTCTAATGTCCAGAATCAGTCGTCTCATCACCGAAAACCCCCGACGGCTTATTTTCGTCGAACTCGGACTTACCTAAAGACGAGTTCTATTCCGAGCTCACGTTCTCCAATACAAAGAATTTCAGATCCCAGAAAAATGAAAATTTTCGGACAAACTTTACATTTTATCGAATACCTACCTTATTTTTTAAACTCCTATCGAAAAACTGTATATAGGAACTTTTCGATGGAGATTAAAACGACGCAAATACTGGCTCAAACCGATTTGAGATACCTCTTTTCGTTACTGAGAAAAAGGCGAAAATATAAAAATCACGTTTGGTCAATTTAAAAAAAACGAAACGCGTACAATCAAACTGGATACGACACATTATAGTACCCCGCCGAACATCCCTGCCGAACGTCAACCCTTTCGGACGTCAAATCGCCTTTTTTTCTTTCGCACAGCCTCGCCCCTAGGCGCCTCGACTTTCTAATGTCCAGATTCTGTCGTCTCATCGCCGAAAACCCCCGACGGCTGATTTTCGTCGAACTCGGACTTGCCTAATTCTTTCGTTCGGAAATATTCGGAGCTCCTCCTGTCTGTTTCCTAGACTCTTTAAGCGTGCCTGGCCTGACAGCCTGTCATATAAGACTTGAAAAGTCGAAACCGGTCACAGGTGGCACTTTCAAGGACCTAATTTATAATTATTAATTAATATTTAACTTCGACTTCGCACTTCGCCCTATTTTCTTTGTTTAACAGAATCAGAGGCGCTAATTCGGAGGGATTAAGTTCTGACATGAACCGAGGAAAACGTGTCATCGCTGCCCGTTTTATCGATTCATTCGCGCTTGAGAATCGGTTATAATTGGTCTCCATGGCACCCACTCACGTAAACTCTCTATGTCTCCACCCCGTCGGATTGATGACGAAACCAATCCAGAAAAAGTAAAGTCTCGAATCGGTACTAGCGCTGAAATCTCAAAACTAAGCAGTTCCAGTAACACTCACCCATGTAAATCCTCTGGTCATCCCCTTTAAAAAGATGGCGGATAGGTATCGCGCTTAAGGCTTTAGAGTAAGCACTTTCCATGGCTTTCAGTCGAAAACTCTTTTCTGGCCCCATAAGAAAGATGGCGGACTAATTCTCGTTAAAGTCTCGGATAATTTATATCGCTTAAAGTCTCATACATTACTTATTTCCATATAAGTCTCGTGAATGTGCGTCGTTGAATAGAAGGTCATTATTCCTGTGTTTAGTGCTGACTGCTGCATTATAGCATAAAGTTTAGCGTGTTTATCCAGTCTCGGCGCATACTTAAACATAAGCCCTTTTGTGCTGCCTTCGGAAATCGCAGGTCCTCATACGTACAGTATAATATTTTCTAATGCAGAAAACCTTATCCTCTAGTTAATTAACTCCCCAATGCCATTATGCAATTAATGGTTCTCGATAACTTCATTGCGTAAGTTGCATCATCTCAATTCGCTCCAGGGTTCAATAATGATTCACAAAAGTTGTGCAGAGACGTACTCATGAATATTTTATTTTTTTCTAGCAAGAAGTTGAAATATTGAACGGATATAGAAGGTAAGGTAAGGAAGCAAACAAAGTGATTTCTCTGTTTTCATCAGTGTGAACGAACATCAGCTGTCAACTTGCAATAAACTACTCAACGATTGAACTATGTGCCACCATCTGATCGATATGACTGGTGAAACAGAATTTCTCATCAAAAACAACACCTAGATCCCCCACCGTAGTGCGCCTAATCAAGATAGAATCATTTATGGTGTAATTAAAAATAGTTGCATTTTTAGATTGAGAGTAGGAAACAACATTGCACTTGGAGATGTTTAAGCGAAGTCTGTTAGCCACACACCACCTACTGACCGTATCAATACTGGCTTGAAAAGACACGTGGTCCTCGAATGCATCGATGCGGTGGAAAATGTTCCGATCGTCAGCATAGGCGAGAGAGCTGCAGCACAGAAAATATAGTTAACTATATTTTCTGTGGCTGCAGTCTATCAGTGAGACCAGATCGTTGAACAGCAGTGGCCCCAGGTTGGACCCCTGGGGGACACCTGATGTCGGTACAAAAGGTTCCGATGTAAAACCCTCGATTTCGACACATTGACGACGATTGAAGAGGTAAGATTCCAATACTAAGATAAGTTTTTTAGAGAAACCGAACTGGTCAGATGCCTTCCGTAGTAAAATGTGATGATCAATTTGGTCAAAAGCTTTGCAAAAGTCTGTGTAAATGACATCAGCTTGACTTCTGCGGTTAAAGGCGTCGCAGACATAAGATGAGAAAGAGCAGAGATTAGTCATACATGATCTTCTGGAAAAAAAGCCGTGTTGATGAACTGACAATCCGTTACCGATTTTGAAGAGTAGGTATTTCTGTAAGACAATCTCTAGCGCCTTGGAAAAGTTGCATAATATGGAAATGCAACGATAATTTTCTTCTAGAGATGGATCGCCTTTTTGAGAATAGGGCAAACCCTGGCAAACTTCCAAACCTCTGGAAACACACCAGTGCTTAAGATCAAGTTGAAAATGTGACAAAGAGGAGCACTCATGACTGAGGAACAGTCTCCCACCAAGAAGCTGGGAATTCGGTCCGGCCCATATGTTGATTTATTTTTCAGCATTTTGCAAGCCGACGCTACTTCCTCGGAAGTGACTGGGGGAATGTCAATGAGCTCACAGTGTTCCGTTTGAGCGCACAAATCGACGTGCTCGGGTCGCCCATAGACACTTCCAAAAAAGGCAGATACGATATTATGAGGCCCATGGACGGCTTATTTGCGTTGTTCATGGTGGCTGGGATGCGAGACTGAGCCTTTTTACTATGAACAAAAGACCAAAAATTGAAGGGGTTGCTGTTTATATTTCGCTCAGCAGTCCCAATGAAGTCCTTATAGTCCCTCTGAGTTAGTGATTTAATTAGCCTACTTTGTCTGGTATAAGGCAGATTCACGCGTCTGAAGTTGACGACGCAATATTTCTTTCCTGAAGATGTTGCCAATCAATGCTCTTGAAAACCAAGACGGAAAACGCCTTCTTCTGGGTAGCTTAAGAGGTGTACAGGCAGCAAAGCTATTGTTAAGAATCTCATAGAAAGACTGGCATGCGCTAATAACATCAGGAGATTCAAGAACGCGAGACCAGTCAGTGTGAAATAACGATGCATACAACCTGGGATAATCAGCTTTACGAAAGTTGAAGCTGGGTGGTTGAGCGTTGTTCACAGGAAAGTTGACGGCATGAGGAAGTACCGCCTGAAAATCAAGAGACAGAGCAGGATGATCTATATCCTCCTCGACCAGAAGCACATCATTATGAGCTACATTAACCGCAAAGTTGGTGAATCAAGGTCAAGGAAACGATTGTCTAATTTGGGACAGTATTATACTGTTTAAAGCTGAGGAACTCGCTGAGGTTTAGTAAACCTTTGTGTCTGGGACCAAAAGGAACAGTGAATGAAAAGGAGGGAATGTTGAAATCGCCAAGAAAAATTAAGTTTTTAGAAAGCATTATGTCTAGTGACAAGAGGAGGTCAAAAAAAGTTTCGGCGTCGGCGCAGGTGGCAGAGGAAGAGATGTATATAATAAATACATAAAATACAAAATAACTTAAAGTCAGCTTAAGAAGTCTATATTTGGCACGGTGTTACTGATGTTTGAAAGATCCAGTAGTTCAGAACAAAGCCTATTGTGAAGACCGAGCATGACTCCCCCTCCCTTGGATCCGTCCATTCGGTCTGTTCTTCTATCAGAGCGGTATATGATATATGAGTCTGGAAAAAGTCCTGAGTCCGGTATATCCGGCTGGAGCCAGGACTCGGTGACAGCAATGACGTCATAATCTGAGACCACGCAACTGTAAAATCTATGGGTCTTAGTACGTAGACCCCTGACATTCTGGTAGCAGCAGCTTAAGTCGTTAGTTGAGGTGGTAAGGGATCCCGGTTTTTTTGCAGTTAATGTTGGAATACCGTTGACATACCTCAAAATGAGATTTTCCTCCCCGTTTGTACGGCTGTCCCGCAGTTCATCTTTCGTATCCTGAAGTTGTTTCAGCTGAGCTGGAGATAGGTCAGCCTCGATGTAGATCTGATGGGCGTCGATAAACTTTCTCCGACTCCTCAACCCAGCTGAGCTAGAGAAGGTCACTTTCAGAGGCTTGTGACCGTTACGATTTTGTTTACCGATCCTGGCAACATCAGCAGCCACGATCCGACGAGAGGCCCCGTCAGACAGCAGCGAGGAAATCTGGTCCAACTCGAGAGCTCCCTCTTCCAGGCGCAGATTAAATATCATTAGGTTGTTCATACGAGCCTGCCTCTGCAGCACTTCCTTGAATATACCACTCTCTCGAACTTGAGGATTCGATGCAGGGCCATCAGCGCCGCAATTAGCAAAAAGTTGGCGTCTTATATCAGCAATCTCCAATCTGAGCAACAGAGGTTGTGCTAAAAAAATTTGGGGTGCCACGCCCTGATGTCACATTTTTTATACAGTCAGGGGGGGGCCTGGCCCGATGCCCCCCCCCTGGGTGCGCCACTGACCAGAGTGATTTCAGCCGAAGCTGCCACTATGTGGGCACTGCGCGAGTTTTTATGGTTAAACTATATGTTCTACATCAAACAGAGGTTAAGATAAAATCACCAGCCCGTTTTGGAAAATTAATTGCGTGTAGAAAATTAACCCCGATATGAAATAATCTAAAACGAAGAAATATGCTTTACTAGTTAACAAACAAGAAGAGTCCTATTATTCATAAATCAATTAACGGCAAACGGTTATAAAATTGAGTAAATAATTAAACAATGGATTCCTGTTTTGACTAAAATACTTGAATGTATGGCAACCATAGATAATACACTAGATCACATTATCTAGGTAGACAAACAAAAAAAACCAACTGCAAAAATAACTGGTAAGTAAATACAGGACTCTAAATCGAAGGCAAAATTACATGAGAGCAGCGGTGAAATAAAATTTAGCATTTTATAAAACGAACTAAGATAATCAATACGTAATTTTACCTTTTGATTGAGAAATTTCTACGTTTATTTTCACCACATCATGGGTTATGGAGAAGTTATTATAATAAGCATATAATATATTCACCAGCATATATAAAGATTCGAATTTATAGCTTGGGACTCATTCAAGATCTACTCGATGGCAAAGTCATATGAGATGAGTCAATGAGAATTCAGGTCCGAGTCAAATATCGTTAATTCCCTATATTGTAATAGTTTTGTTTTAGTTAGATGATGCCAATATCGTATAAATGAAACTTAATGTCACGCCTTAATTGTAAGTATATATTTCAAAAATGTATTGTTTTGTAGCAATTCATTAAATCAGTCGTGATTGTATTGGTTTAAAGCTTAGGAAGTCGCATTAACATTTAATGCTTTTTGTAATTATTAAGTGATTAAGAATTTTCTCAAATTAGATTGAATACAAAATCACAGGAACTTTGAAAATATCATAATGGAAACGTCTTTTGTTTGAGCGACACCATTCATATCCAAGTCAGAATGCCACTTCAATACATGAGCAATGTTGTGTGCAATTGTCTATCTACAAAGGCAAAAAAATATACCTGGCGTAGACACCTATAAGTTAGAGCATCAAGGCAAACCTTGAACTGCTCATATTTGCTATAGCTCTTTGTTTGTGCTCGATTAACAAAAAGCAATCAAGGTCTTCTATTTCACCATGAAGACAATTAAAGGAAATAAACTGTGAAATACATTAAAATTACATCAGCTACTAAACCAGTGCCACATGGCGATAATCTGCATGTACCACACCCTCCTGAACTATATACCCTAGGACACTCTAGAGTGCACAGTTCTGGCGGGCGCGATACGAGTAAATCTTTCCCATGTGTCACTTGTCGTGGTGTTTATTAGGCGATGAAATGAATGTGTTCTAAGAAATGATGATTCTGAACCATCAGGGTTCTGCTAAAACCAAGGTGGATGTGTGAGACGCATAAATTGCTTATAATCAACTAAGTGTTCTAAAAGGAGAATTGAATCAATCTAATTAGATATCAAATAATCCGGGATCTACACTGAAGCAGTAGAACCTTAATATTCAACAAAATTTTCATAGCCGGCTTCGTTTCTGAGATACAGGGCGAAATTGAAAATAATAAATTTTGGGACCCCCCTCGTATCTCCGTTATCCTTTAACATATCGCAAAGCTAAAAAATTGCTCTTATATACTTTTTTACGTAGAACCCAGTGGCGTAGTCAGATTTTTGCTGTGAGCTGTTAATTTTTAGCTATAAATCAAACTTGTGTTTTTTTGTTATTTTTCTTTCGTTTGAATAGAAATTTTATAAGCTTTTCAAAAATATATAATACATGATATGTATTTTAAATAATAAGCATTATCTTTTAAACAACGTTATAAGTATTAGTAGGCAGAGATTATCAGAGCAATGGAATGGTAATTTTTTTATTGGCAAGACATGTCAGTGGCAAAATTTATATTTTCTGTGTAATACTGTATTTTTTACGATGGTTGAAAACGAAAATTATGAATATTTTGAAAAATACGACATGTTAGTCTGCTTTATACAGAACAATGAAAACTCCCGTAAAGCTTCTCAACTATTATTCAATATGTTTGTTTGAATATTTATTTACCTTTTGACTTATTTCGGTTAATATTTTATTTAAGTATCATTTTAATTTATGGATATTCTGAAAAAAAGACAACCTGGTCATTTAATGTTTTCCGGAATAAAGGGAACATGGAACGTTTATCCGGACCCTACCAAAAACGTATAATAAGGACAATCGCAGTAAGGGCGGAGGCAACGTTCCTTGTTCTACCAATTTTTTTGTTTATTCCGAAAATCATTAAAAGATCAGGATGCCTTCTTTCGGAATATCTATAAATTAAAATGATACTTAAAAAAATAAACCCAAATAAGTCAAAAGGTAAATAAATATTCAAACAAACTTATTGGAATATAGCTGAGAAGCTTCACGGAAGTTTTCATTGCTCTGTATAAAGCAGACTAACATGTCATATTTTTCAAAAAATTGATAATTTTCATTTTGAGCCATCATAAAAAATACAATATTACACAGAAAATATAAATTTTGCCACTGAAAGGTCTGGCCAATAAAAAATTACAATTCCATTGTTCTTAATAGTCTCTGCCTGCTAATACTTATACCGTTGTTTAAAAGACAATGCTTATACTATACTCATCAAGAGTGTTGTATAGAGACACATTTTGTGAAATTATGGATTTTAGGCTTATTATTTAAAATACATATCATGTATTAGATATTTTTATAAAGCTTATAAAATTTCCAGTCAGACGAAAGACAAATATACAGGGTGTTACATTAGAAAAAAAATACAAGAGCGTCGTACCGAGACATATTTTGTGAAATTATGAATTTTAGGCTTATTATTTAAAATACATATAATGTATTATATATTTTTATAACGCTTAAAACATTTCCAATCAAACGAAAGAAAAATATACAGGGTGTTCCATTTAAAAAAATATAAGTTTGATTTGTAGCTAAAAATTGACAGCTCACAGCAAAAATTTGATCACGCCACTGGATTCTACGTCAAAAACTGTATCAGAGCAATTTTTTAGCTTTGCGAGATGTTAAAGGATAACGGAGATACGAGGGGGGTCCCAAAATGCATTATTTTCAATTTCGCCCTGTATCTCAGAAACGAAGCGGGCTATGAAAATTTTGTTAATACCATCGTTCTTTTCACAAAAAAGTAGCACAGTATTGCGGAAACCGCAACTCTCTATCTTTACTCGTAAGTGAGATACACCGTAATATCATCGAAAATGGGACACCCTGTACAACTGTACCCATGAAGGACACATATAAGAATATGACATTTCTCCTGGAAATAATCTAGTCGCAATACCATTAGTAGTTCAGGAATTTTCCAAGTCAAGTGGGAAAAAATTCAAAACAGAGGTTTTTCAGCGGAAACCTTTCCTTTCCAGGATGTGTTATAACGTATCGAAAATCCTCACGAATACTATGGGTGGAAGTTGAAAAAAATTATTGTCGCCATTTTGAATTTTGGCATTTTTTAGTAAAACCTCATTTACTCAAAAACGTTGCATTGAAAAATTATGAAGAATAAAAAAAAGTTTTAATACCAAAAATACGACTAATTCTTATTTTTATATTTTGTTTTCATTATTACATTTGTGAAAACTGGCAAACAACTTATAAATAATTATTTTGGCTATTACTACAAGAACTGCTATTAGCTCGGAGTAACAAAAGCTACCATATAAAAATGCTTAATATTTACACAAAATATGAATAATTTCCTTCCAGGAATTGAGTAATATAAGTTATAATGTTAACTTTATACGAAGACCTATTGTTGAATAATACGCTTAACTGGATAATAAAAATAGCTTCAAGCTAGATGCGTCTATACTGACTAAAGCTAAAAATAAAATTTAAATATGCTAGGTGCAAAAAGAAACAATATTCAAATTTAGACGGCTAATTCTAGGATCCAAAAACCGAAATAAAAGTCTTCTTCTGGGTTAATATCTTCATTACTATAGGACACGGGGAATTGGCACAGTTTAAACATATGCAATGACCACACTTCTTTGTACAAAATATGTTTGATTTTCGACAAGAACATATTTTTGTGCATTGTTTCTTAAGTTGCAAGCTACAAAATGTAATATAAACTCGGGTGCAAGTGGAATATCCATACCGACGGGCATCAAAAAGTCATCTTCAGCCCCATTCCGTTGTTGGTAAATCAACCACGTGCCTGACCAAAATTTGTTAGTTCTCTTTACTGTAAAAAATCCAGAAGTAAATTTGTTAAATTCAGACTAGCACATATTTTAAATTTATCATTTGCTGGACATAGAGGTGTGCACATGCGCACTTGGCGTATGCAGTATGACCAGCCGCGTAAAAGAGTGGTATCTTTTCCTTGATACAATAAAGGTGTATGTATATTTCCAGTAGCCTATCCATATCTACCAGATTTTTTATAGGTTTCTAATCGTTCACAAATTTGGTCGCGAATTTCTAAAAGAACGTTCCTTGTCGCATTTTCTAATGATTCATCGTTAATTTGTTCTATTTGTTGTTTTTGCTCCTCAGTTAAATCTAGGTCCTTTGAAACCAATTGGGTTAAAAAATGGGCTCGAAGAGCTCTTGCATATGCATGCCCATAGTATTGTCATAGATCTTCCAAACCACTACCTGACATGATGTAACCAATGCTCCTTAAAAATGACATTAGAGTGTGAAAGCCGCCTAGCGTCGAATTTACTTTTTTAATAGAGCTTTCCTCTGGAGCAGATTCAACCATTATTGCATTTAAATAAAGTGGCCATTGTAACTCTCATAACTATATTTTTCACATATTTGTACAGCGTAGCTTAGTGAGGAAAATATTGTGAATAAAATACTAGGATCTAAGTTGACAACAGCCAATGGAAGAACTTTGATTATTTCAGTTTGGCCGTGTACTTTAAGAAACATAAAACTATTCCTTGGTGGTCTATTTGGCAAGCTCCTTAAACTGTATAACGAAAATTTGTCTAAAAATTTACTCTTAAGATTGAATCAAATGGTACTATTATAGATGCATCTTCAGCTGTAGTTGTTTTAAGTCCAAAATTATTAACAGGTATAGTTCCAAATTTTCCTTCCTCGCTAATATTAATTTTATTTTTCGGATTAAGGACATTATTTTCAGTTGGGTAACACACATAATGCCTACTATCGCATGAAATATGTCATGACCATCAAAGGTTCTGATATTTACATCAGCATTATCGAATACAAATTACAGAACGAAATTGTCTTTTAAAGTTATTAGCTCCAACTTCTCATGCGGACATTCTTTAATAAAAATGCAGCATCTTTCAAAGATCGTTTATTAAAAATACTTCTTAAAACATGTGGAAAGACATTTTCTACCCTTAAAATAAATGGGAACCAAATATTATATTCAGAAATTAAGTTTAGTTTAAAGAAGAAGTAACTGGAAAAGCCACAAAAATAAAAAAAAATCTCAAATAGGTCATCTTCACCTCCAATAGGAGTATCGAATATTGCAAAACTTGTGCAGCTGGTAAGGACATACTGATCCTCCCTAAGTTCAATTCATCCGCTGTGATTCCTGCAGTGGGAGATTAGACAGATGTGATTTGAAGATGAGACTGATCCATGATACAAAGAAAAAAACAGATATGATCTTGCGCATGAAGGCGGTGCTTCAGCTGTTTGCTGTGACGTCATGTGGCGAGTTGAAACACAACCTCACTTTACTTTAGCACGCTGAAAGCCATAAAGGTTGCTTGAGTTGTATTTATTTTTGGTGTTTCCTTGTGTTTCTAGAGATTTAATTAGTGCGTTCGTGTTTTTTAAGACTCTTTAGATTAGTGAACTAATATTGCTAGTGTAGCGAAGGACTATTATCGGATTTTTGTAAGCAAAAGATACTCTTTTCGTTGATCAAAGATGAGGTATTCAATAGCTCTGTGTAAGAGTGACACTCCAAGTAAAGTGTTTGATAAAAATATTATGTTTTTTCGGTTTCCAAACGATCCAAAGATGGTACAAATATATATGCTTGTAAAAGAAAGGATTCTTTTATTACTAAAAATTGCAGGATCTGTTTAAAACATTTTACGGCGGATAGTTTCAAGAGGGATTTGAAATATGAACTTATGGAACTGTCTTCTAAAAATCATCGTCTTTTAAAAGGAGATGCAGTGCCTACATTAAATTTACCTTTTGCAAAACAAGCAGAAAACGACCCCAAAAGACATGAACGTTTGGAAAAAAGGGAAACCAAAATAGTATATTAAGATACTAGTTTTAAAAGATCATATTTTATCGCACGAGCACGAAATTAGGACACGACCCGCTTGCGGGGAGTTTCCTAACGTGCGAGTGCGCTAAATGTCTTTTAAAACGTGTATTTTATACTATTTTTTCTATTTTGCACGTTTTTGTTAATATCTTTGCAACCAGCCAACAAAAGTAGTGTTGAAAAGAGCTTCTTTTCGACACTACTTTGCGTATCGAAAAGACTTCTTTATGATACCAAAATAGAAAAAATATGTTCAGGCTATTTTAGATTCAGCTTCGGTAAGTAATAAGGTTTTGTACTTATATTTATTGTTGAATTTCTCAAAAATTATAACAATTCAGAACTAGAACAACATTAAGGGAAAATAGGATGCCGGGGGAAGGTTTCGCTTAGCATGACATGGATTTTATGATGTCTAAAGGACATTACACATCACGTTCATCTTTAATGCATAAAAGTTAGTATGTATGTGTATTATTGTGACGATATAGTCAAAAGTGTGGACGGTATTTGTAATATACATAAACACTATTAATGTATTTTTGTAGTGCCCGTTAGTAAGGTCCTTGGTTGGTGTTTATAGAGGTCTAAGGTTGATTTAAATCAGTTGTTAAAATAATGAAGATGTTTATTGGAATCACAATTACGTAATTAAACCAAATTATCCATCTCCCATTCCTAATCAGCTGATTTATTCCGACTTTACAGCTTATATCAATATACTGAGGTCCTCGCCTTTAAGCATATCTGATATATTTTGATCAATAAAACTTCTCTGGTTCAAAAATGTCATTTAGATGTAATTTATACGTTTCATTTATCAACCTTTGTATTTGTAGTGCATGTCTTGGTGGAGGGAGTAGTATAGAGATTGTTTCTGAAATTGATTCAGGAGAATCAAAAGATAAAGGCCACGAAAAAGACTTACCTCGAGACTTGCCAACAATGTCGTTACAAAAAAAAGTAGTTAGGTAAGGCATTTTCAATAGCTAAGTATAACTACTGGAGTAGTGTGTCGACACTATCCACCTGAGTTTCAAACAAATGAAGAAAAAAAGTTTTTAGTTTTACACACAAAAGTTATTCTTCATGAAAAGCTCTGCATAAAAAAATAGTTTTGACAATGTACAATTTTAGGTGAGATTCTATACAGGTAATGCAAAAAGTACAAAAATGTGACTTTCAAAATGCAAATAATTGTGAATATACATTTGTTGAAGTAGCACATTTAAAGCATGCTAACATACAAAACATAAAAACCTTGTTTTTGTTGCTATGACAAACAGTTGTCACAAAAATTTAACTATTTGGATTTTTTTTCAATTTTCTTATTTTTTTAGAAATTTAAAAAAGAAATTGTATATATATTTTTTAAAATTGTATGTTATAGATCTAAAATTTTACATTGTGAAATCTTGTTTTTATCTATACATGTTTTTAAAGAATACTTCGTTCTTTAAAGTATTGTTAAAAAAGATTTCCAATCCAATGAGGATTTCAACTTAAGTAGACAAAGTGTATACTGAGGTATTAAAGTGTTCATTTTAATGCCAACCTATTTCTTCTGTATTTCAATAAAAAAAAAACATTGAAAGCTGTGGCATGTTTTTAATTTCTGTTTGTTTTCAGCGTTATGACAGAGCCTGATATCAGGGACGAAACTATATTCCAGCTAAGGCAAGAAAATGAACATCTTAAAAATGAAAATCAGATATTTCGCAAACTTTTTACACCCAACCAGATACAAAAATTAAGAAACTCGAAAAAAAGAACTACATGGACAGTTGACGATATTGCAAGGGGAATTGTTATCCATTCTGCAGGTGCTCGAGCCTATAGACTTCTTTTAAAAAAGGGCTATCCTTTTCCTGCTATATCTACATTAAGAGGGTGATGCAAGAAAATAAAACTAGAACTTGGAATTTTAAAGCAGGTAAGACAAATTTATTATTTTTATGGTAGCAGTTTGCAAGTAGGTATTACAAATTGATATAAATGAAACAAGTTTGGTAATTGTTTATTTATATCAATTTTCAAAAACGCCCCCAAACTTTGAGATTTGACACAAATTTGCAGCACCACTTCACAAAAGTATTAGAAATATAGGTATACATACATAATTTGCTTGTATGTATATATTCGTCAAATTTTTCACTCCACGCCTGACCCTCTGCTCGCTCCGGGAGGAAAACCAACAAAAACTAACCAAAACACATAATAAACAAAGTAGTAAATTATTTTATTCAACAGATTTTTTACATAAATGTAGGCTAATAATATTAGTAACGCTTACACAGAACAAATAACTCCAAAAGTTGCAGGGAAAAAATTTGCAAACATAATAAATAAATACCTCTTGCAAAATTTTCTTTATTTTCACGTCCCGCTGGCCAATATTTACTCCCTTCATCTGGAAAGTAGTAGAGTAAACTTCGTCGTTCTACGGCAATTTAACCTCAAAAGTCGAACTTCGGAAGCTTTTTCTACTCCTATTATCCATTTGCGCAAGGTGTTAATGGCCAAACACTACTTATACTTTACTTTATAAGACTGTTTTGTTACTATTTGCACAAACATTTTCTGCAAACGGCAGAAGTCCAGACTCTCAACAATGACCGTAATTTTTAGGTTTTTACGATTGTTAAAAGAACAGAATTAACAGATTTACAAAAGCTCTATGTCTTGTCATTTGATGAAATGAAGATCCGAAAGGTCTACTTGTATGACAAAGCCAATGATGAAACTCTAAAACCGTACAATTACGTACAGGTAGCAGTATTAAGAGGATTATTTGGAAATTGAAAGCAGCCAATATTTTACGATTATGACTGTCAAATGACAAAAGAAAAACTCTTTGAAATTATTGATCTAAGTGGAGGAAACAGGCGTTTACATAAGGATTTAAATATTAGCCTTTCACAAACTTGGTTTGCTAATCCAGTGAATCAAAAGAAAATATATGTATTTGCTGATGTTCCACATCTCATAAAACTGCTAAGATATAATTTTGTTGACCAAGGCTTCATAGTATACAATACTGAAATCAACAAGGATATAATTGAAAAAGATATCAATTTAACAAGTACAACAGATCTCAATATTGCTCACAAAATATCTTTGGATTCGTTGAATGTTGTACAAGGCGCTCAAAGGCAGAAGGTTAAGCTAGCTACTAAGCTATTTTCCCACACAGTGTCTAAAGCAATATCAAGGTGTGGAACACATGGAAAATTTGATAGTGACAACTGGATAGAATGTGCGGAGTTTTTTAAAACGGTAAGTGATTTTTTAATATGTTTTCCTTGTATGATATCAATAATGGAATGTTTTTTTTGTTTGTTTCAGGTGAATGACTGGTTTGATTGCCTCAATGCTAGAGTGCCTAAAGAAGATTCTCGAGATAGAAAAAAAGCATATGGGTTATCTCTGGATGCCCACAACAATATTTTGGATGCAGTGTCCAAAACTATCACGGATGTTCGAGTTAATGGAAAAACATTTTTACTGCCTTTTCAGAAAGGCATTCTTATAACAAATAGTTCCTTAACCCTTAATTAGGCGCGCTGGTGTATTTCGTACACCATTCCTAATAATAGTTCAAGGATTTCGCTAATAAGGCATACCCCACCATACCGCTTCGTGTACCTTCTTGGTTACATGTTTTCTACAAGCCCTGAACGGATCGATGTGCAGCGACACTCCGTAAAGTGATAGTCTCGTGACAATTTGAACTTGGTGCCTAAAATACACCACGCGACCAATTATGTAAGTAATATCTATTATACAGATCTATCCTAGAATAGAATTTTTTTGTAAGTTTTATGATCTAATGTGTTTTTATTCTATTTGTAGGACAGAAATACCTGTAAAAAATCCAAGCAAACTGACCCATGAAGAACTTTTTTGGAAATAGATAACGATGAGCCAATTGCAGAGATTGTTTTGTACTACGGCGTTTTTCATTCATTTTATCTGTATAAAATTAGAATATTGTTGAGTTTTGTATTACTAACCGTATTGAAACATCGAAATAATGTCTCGTTTTTTTTTTATATGGAAAAAGGTCTGCCTTAATAATATAGGTAATATGGTGTATAAAATACACCGCGCGACCAGTTATGTAAAATTTTGTGCGCGCCTAATTAAGGGTTAAAACAACTTTTTGAGGATCTAAAGTCGACATATAAGATTAGTTATATCTTGACATACCGTCTTAATCAAGATGTACTTGAAAATTTGTTTGGGGTCATGAGGTCTAAAGGAGGTCTTCATGACCACCCAACTCCTTTAGAATTTAAATATAGGTTAAGGTCATACATCCTGGGACGTAATGAAGGCTCATTGTCTGAAGCCTGTAATGTAGAGGAAGATGATACACCTAGCTTAAATGTGAACAAAGAAGACCTTTTAAGTCATCGGTGTTTTTCGACGCTAGCTGATCCAGTTAGGCTGGAAGATGAATCCCCACCGCCAGATCCACTGTCCAAGGAACTCGATGATCTTGCATATGATGGGCTTGAAATTTTGGCAGGCTTTATTTGCCACAAGTTGAAAGACGAACTTGAGGTAGCCTCGTCCTCATCTTTGGATGAAAACAATTTTTCATGGGTTAACCATCTTTCTGAAGGGGGTTAAAAAACCATCACAAGAATTCATGTTTCAGCTCCAACAGCTTGAAGAAATATTTAATGCATTTAATCCTACAAATGACATACAAAATTGCAAGGGATATTTAACCAAATTATTAAATCTGTCTTCTAATATACAGTGCAGCAGTAAAATCAAGTCATTATTCTTTAGGTCTCGAATGTATGTTAGATTAAGAAAACTTAATAAAAATTTACAAGATCAGACAGCCAGCAAAAAAAGAAAAATGACAAAAATAACATCGTAATTTCATTATATATTTTTTTTACTTTAACCTGATATTAAAAACATTTAATACTTTCAAAAATATTCCTAAGATACGTGACTAAAATATTGATGAACTGCAATAAATAATAATGATATAAACTAAAATATTATAAGCTGTGTTTTTGCTCTTGACGTGTTTGTCAATTGTGACTTATTTGATGTAAGTATAATTTTTAAAACAATGTTTACCCCTAAGAAAATAATTTTAAAGATTATTTTTATTTTGAGATGTTTTTGTACTTCCTATATATTTGACCCAAAACTTAACATATTAATATATTTTTTGTATACAGAAGCTTTTATCAAGAATAAAGCTTTACGAGAAATCCATAACTAAAAAGGTTCCATTTCTTACCAACTTTTTGGCCCATACTGTATTTAACTTGTATAACTTTACCTTATGTATATTAAAATAAGCATATTATTGTTTTATGGTACTGGTCTAAAGTATAATAGTCCCCCCAAACAGGAACTAAAAAGGTTCATTTAATCCCAAGATACTAAAAGGTGGAAAGGACTAAAGGGTATACTTTTTCCCGCAAAAAAAAAATATATACCACGGGACTAAAGTAGTGCTTTAATCCCTTGAATGGTTGTTCCATTCGTGAGATTAAATGATTATTCTTGTTTCCTTTATTAATAATATAATATATTATATAATATATATTATTAATTTAGTATGTATATTAATTATATAATAAACATTCTACTAGCTTTATGTCCTTTGACATTGGATTTTGAAGTTTAATTAGTGTTAGAGGTTTAGCTAATTTGATAATTAAGTATTAAAGCATTGTCTTTTGTTTGTTTTTAACTGATTAATAAAAGAATTTGAATTAAAATTTGGAATAAAAAAAAATTGTTTCAGTTAGACCCTCGGATGGTTAATTTCTGCATAATTTTGAATACAAACTAAATAAAATCATATACACCTAATTAGTTTTTTTTTTCACATACTTAAAATTCATCATTTTTCATAAAATCTCAAAGTTTTAGTAATTTATTACTGCACGCAAATAAAATGAACTAAGATGTAGCCTAATTATAACACCAAATAATAATATCAAATAATTTCTATATTCAGTCGGTTTGCAAAAATAGCCTCAAAACCTTCATTTAAAGTCATATTCTGCATAGAATAATTTAAAAAAAAGAAAAACGTTCAAATTGTCGAATTTACAGCATTCTAACTATGTGTTTTACGAAGGTCAACTCGCCGCATGACGTCAATGCGCAGAGCGGACGAAATTGAGCACGCTATCCATCATATATTCTTTTTTCTTTGTATCATGAGACTGATCCGTTGTTTGAGTGAATATAGATACTGTGTTTTTCTTGTTTATTTGGCACAAATGTGGACTAACAAGTATCTGCAAGACAATACTTAGGTACATTTTTTGGTGGTACCAAGTAACCCCCTAGGGAGCTAAATTGAAAAATAAACTTTATATAAGGCACCAAAAACTGGTGTAAAATTATTTTTTGGATTGTGTAGGAGCTGTATTCTCCATTTTCATATATTTTAGAATCGATCAATACCCGACAGGAAAGTGGAGAATCAAAAACCTTGCAAAAAAATGTTACGGATATCTTTTTATTTTTATATCTAATATATATTTTTTATTTAAAATTCCCAAGATAAAATTGTAAAATCTTTTTTTCAATACTTACCTTTTATTTTTAAATAAATTATTTAGAAGAAAGGAAGTGGGAATTTGATAAAAAGTATTAGACGCCTCATAGGGGAGCATTCTCTTTCCGATGGGGACTTCTTAACGGAAGATATCTTTTGAATATTGAAACGTTCTTCTTAATTTGCATTGGAAGATCTTGTAATGGTAAAGTTAATAAACAAAGCTCGATATCGAACATCTTCAGGTAGAAATGGATGCTGGTTATGAGATACTTTACTGGAAAACTATCAAATATTAATTCTTGAATCCACCGGAATTACGTACTAAAAGAACTTTTAAGGTTTCTGTTAAATTTTAGTTTATCAATTGTCATCAGTATGCATTTGGATAAGTTAAACCCGCACAAATAAAATTCTTCCAGTATTTTAATTTTATTATTAATTAAATACAGAAGGTGACCCAAGCGTCTCAAAAAACATGCAAATATTTATGATCATTTAAATATCTAGGAAAAACAAATTTAATGGCCCAAAATTAAACAAACGATTTACTACCTTATTGCCGTTTATATTGATCCTTGCATTTTGTGAATGGAGCTGATTTGGATAAATAGACATATGACTGGTATGTAAGACAATTGACTGGTAAAGGAAATTCTACTGAAAAGGCCACCAAACAGGTAATCAGATCTAGATCATTTAACACAAAGATGCAAACAGCTCAACAACATAGGCAGGAACGTCATACTTTGGAAAGCAGCTTGATTACGGGGAGTGATGCCCCTGGCATCCCGAGTTCCCACGGGATGGGCCACAATCAAATTCCATCGTCCTCCTCCAGGCTGGAGAACACCGAAGTGCAAAGTCTTGAGCTAATCAATGATAGTTTGTGACAAGCGGGTCTGCATTGTATTAACTGGCAGGAACGTCAAACTGGTGAGAGCAGTTTGATTATGGAAATGACGCCCCTGCATTTCCGAGTTACCACGGGTGTGACCCATCAAATCACATCGTCCTTCTCCACGATGGAGAACACCAAAGTAGAAAGTCAGGAGCTGATCGCTGGGGAGTGACCCAACAAACCCCATTATCACTCCTGTCAAACTAGAGACCACGAAAGTAGTAAGCCTGAGGCCGATGCTTCCAGTGGAAGCGGCCTAGGTGGTAGATGCTAAGTGGTTTTTCCGAATCACCTCCCGCTTCCGCGCTGGTGGGTTACGGTATTAGGAACATGATGGCGCTTCTAAGATTAAAACATTTCTGAGATAAACTCCCCGGCCATTCGGCTCGCCGGGCGTCTGGTGGCTCTAGGGGGCCCTTCATGCAACATTTCACAGACTGCAAAGATAATGAACTAATTTCGAATAGATTTTTGCAACATAAGAGGCCTAATACAAACATTAATTCGGTACACCAATTACTACAAGCAAATAGACCACACATAATAGCCCTTCTAGAAACAAGTATGTTCTACAACAACAACAGTAAACTAACCATACTCTGGTTACGAACTACATTCCCGATTTAAACATAAGTTTGGAATATGCCTCTTTGGCCGAGGCGACCTTTCGCGTCACCGGAAACACTCGAACAGAGCAGTCATAACATGGCAAATTCACCGCCAAAGGCTTAACAAAGTTCATATTATGCTTCCTATTATATATTGGTATTATTTTGTACACATTAATATAATAATTTTAATATAATTTTATTTATAAACAGTTCTAAATGCGGTCCTGTTCATTCCCTCACCTAAGTGCCTACGCCCGCGCCGCGCCGACGACGAAGCACAGCTAACAACTAGTGGCTAGGTCGCGCCGGTCTGAAACGTTCCCGATACGATTGTGTAATTGTTTATTCGAGGAAACACATGCAAGCTGCTGTATATTTCGTAAAAAGTGCATCCAAAGTAGGGGCACGTATTGCAATAAGTAATATTTCACCTTTAGTATGGCCCTCCGCTCGCTACCGCTCGCTACGGGGACTCAAGAAAAGGAAACTAACCAGGGGCTAACCCAAACGTAGCCCAAGACATACCTAAAATCAAGAAAAAACTGTTTGCTAACCAAAACTAACCCATGACATACCCAAAATCAAGAAAAAAACTGTTTAGAAACTTAACCGTACAAAAAAATTAAAAAAACGCAACGGGGTTCGAACCCGAGCCGCCGGCCGCCGCCCATAGACACAGAATCGAGACCCAACCATCTAAACCTCTAGACCACCACGGCTTATGCTGAATATTGACTGCATCACGAAGACATAACGCGAATACAATCGCTCGTGTCAACACCACATACACTAGATGGCGTTGGAGTCGTAAGAGAGAGAGGGAGGCGTAGCACGCAGTATTTCGTCATCGGGAACGATTCAGACCGGCGCGACCTAGCCGCTAATCAGCGAACAGCGACGAAGCGTAAGCGTGTGGGCCTTTGCTTTAGTTTAAACATACTTGTTGTTCTAGATACACCCTAGATTCGCGAGAAGGAACGATTTTTCATAATAGTTTTACATTTTTTACGTTACGTTTTTTAAAATGGCAAGTGAGCTCAGCGATGATTCTAGTGCTAATGAGCCGTTTCAATATTCGTCATCGGATTTCATTCCTGATTCGGAATCAAGTGAAAGCGGGGAAGAACAAACAGCTGCGAACATTTCGGGACAGTTGCTTGACGAAACCAATGTTGCCACTACATCTGGACTCGTGGCAAATAAAAAGTCTAAAAAGAGATGCAGAAATCCGAAGGTTTGGAAGCGAAACGAAAGAAAATTAAAAAGAGCTAAGGGAGAAGAGTACCTTAATGTTAAAGGAAACCGAGTGGAAAGACGAAGCAGAGGTGATCCGTGTCACTGTCGGTTCAAATGCTATGAAGGTATAAGCGAGGCAACGCTTGATGAAATGTTTGAGTCTTTTTATGGCATAGGCGACAAAGAACAGCAAGATTCTTATTAAGGTGAGAAAAAGTTATTTATATGCATATTATAACAATATTGGTCATGTTACAATGTTGCCAAGATTTCCGTTTTTATGATATTAATAAAACTTTCAAATATGATTTCTATTTCACTTGCTTTTTAAACTATGGCAACGCCGCTTTTCCAAAACATGCCCATATCACGGCATATATAACAACTAGCAATATTACCACGGCACATATAACAACCAGCATATTACTCGACCTGTCAGGCGAAAAATTAAATTTGACCTTGCTAATGTCAGTTGGGTAGGAAAAGTCAGGGCTGGATTTGAAATATATATA
>MU182966.1:83818-102199 GCA_016904865.1 Pissodes strobi | reverse complement strand
CAAGTTCCTATTCCTTAAACACCATGGCTTTTTGCATTACACAATGTCATAAACAACGTTCGTCTCCCACAATGTCAATTATTTGACAACTACACGCCTATGGTTTCGATTTAACTCCAATAGCAATAAAATAAACCAGTAGTAAAAACACGACGCCGCTGGCGGCAGTTTGACGGATTTCCTACCAAGGAATATCTTGCGCGCGGACTGGCGCAGATGAGAAAAAAGAAGATGTGATATTGCTGGTTGTTATATGTGCCGTGCGTTCACGGCTTGAACGTAGAACTGGTATTGTTCCCAGCGAGCAAAGCGAGATTTAAATATCGTTCCGCGCGATTTAATTCATATATATACGAATAAGTTATTCTTACAGAAGGATAAAGAATCCACCTAAATTGTGTCGAGTTTAAATACAGAAAAGGCGGAGGGCGCGGAAGCCCCGCCACAAAAAAGGAAAATGGGGGATGGGAATGACACCGACACCTCCTTCACCTCATTCACTTCAATCGATAGTAGCGATCCGGAAAAAAAAATTAGGTACATTAAGACCAAACTTACTATTTACCATGGGAAATGCGCTGTATGCGACACGTACGCGAACTTTCTGAAAAAAGTACCCCCTGAGATTGCGAAGGAGTCGCACGCTCTAAACATGAACTAAGCCATAGAGCACCTTCAGGACAAGCACGACTTAGTGAGAGTACGCAAAATTAAACGTACGTCAAAACCGACTTCCAAAGACGTTTCTGTCAGCAAAAAAGCGCCAAAAAACGCGGATTGCGTAATGGACACTAGCCCTAACTCCTTGCTGGAAACGGGCTCTAACACGGAAGTTAACGTTAGTAAACCGGCAGTGTACGATAAGGATGGTTTTAAAACACCGTTTAAAACCATCTCTCTCAAGAAGGCTTTTGTGGCAAGTCCCCTAGATTCCGGACAAGACTCCTCGGTAATTGAGTTGCGCAACCGGTTTGATGACCTCCCAAAAGACGTCGACATAGAGATGAGCGACATAGAAAGTACTACCTCCACTTATGCACCATCGATAGACCTAAGGCTAAAATAGCAGTACGCAGAGCGAACAAAAAACCTCCTAAGCCACCGGAGAAGCCGAAAAAACCAGACAAGCCGCCTCCTATAGTTATAAAGGCGAAAATCGGGACACACAGCATATTAGTTGATACCCTCAAACAACTTCAGATTGAGAAATTTAATGTTAAATACACTAGATATACCACAATCATCTACTGCGATCTACATAGCGATTGGCTCACGCTAAAACGAAGTCTCGATAAGGATGATACGCAATATCACACATACGCGAACGTAACATGAAAACTCATGCGTTTGTTTTAAAAGGCCTTGACGGCGAGATTTCGTTAACCGAAATCAAACTAGAACTCAAGGAAGAATATAATATCGACTGTAAAGCCGTTTACGCAATGAAGAAGACCCGTGACCCACTTTTTCTGGTAGTAGTAAACAACACATACACGGCAAGGAGACTCAATCAGGAATGCCGCACGCTGTTCAATGTCAGAATAGCGTGGGAAAACCGCCGTAATGACAAGGTTATCATACAATGCAAACGCTGTCAAACATTTGGACATGCGGCAACCTATTGTCGTCGTGACGTAAGATGCAGCAAATGTGCATTAAATCACGAAATTACGCAGTGCACCAGTGACATAATCAAATATGCTAACTGTGGAGGTCAACATCGATCTATAGACCAAGACTGTCCGGTCTATATTTATCGAATCAACCAATTAGCACCTAAGCAAATCAAGGGGACAAAACAACAACAATTTGTCCCAGCACCACTGCCGTCAAAACCAGCTTGGCAAGGAAGTCAAAAACAACTTTCTGGCGTAGTCAACCCGCAAGACCAAGAGCAGGCTCAACCCTCTACTTCCGATCCAACCACCACAAATTATGATGATCAATTCCCGGCAATAAATAGGAAAAAACCTAAAAATGTAAGTAGCGCCACGAATATTGGTAACAATTTCAATGAAATTAGAAATAAAATATCAGAAATAAACAATCTCGTGAACCTGGACGAACTCTTAACAGCTCTCGACCATTACTTAAATATTTTAATATCGTGTAACGGCGATAAAATTTCAATAATGCAAAAATCCATACGATTCTTTACCGAAGAATTAAACAACTTCGATTTTTAAATGCCTAAAATTCTTAGTTGGAATTGTAATGGGATTAAATCTGAAAAAGGCGAACTAGAACATTTTTTGCAGGTCAATAAATATCACATTGTTTTTATGAACGAAACCAAGCTTGGTATGCTCGACAAACTGAAGTTTACAGGATATGCTGTCGAAAGATTCGATAGGCCGAGGAGGAGGGGTGGCCTGCCTGATTCACAGATCCGTTCCGTATAGGCGCATAGCGAATCTGCCTACCGCAGTAGAGTACGTCTGCTTACAGACCGAGGACGATCTGTGGATCAGCGGTGGCTATGCCCCCCCTCAGCGCGTGATCTCGCGTGATGATATTTTAGCATTCTTTCCGAGAAACGTAAAGGCGCTGCTGATTTGAGACTTTAATGCAAAACATGTCAACTGGAGAAATCACAGAAACAATCGAAGCGGTCAATCACTAAATAACACCATAATAAATAACCCCGAACTGCAACTACTCATAACCGACATCCCTACTCACTACAGCAACTTTAGACCTACGTACATTGATATTGCCGTAACCAAGGGCATAACCAGTAGCCCTGAATTAATAGCAATAAATGAACTGAACTCGGATCATTTGCCAGTTGAAATCACGGTAAACGAAACCCCACACGAGAGGCCTGTATGGGTATATTCGTACAAAGATTTCGACTGGAGAACGTTCCGAGAACATCTCAATGAGCTTACGAATGTTCCCGGGCAGATTACAACGGAGGAGGACCTCGAGACTGAGGTGCGGAAGCTGACCGGTAATATCGTGAGTTCAAGAAACGCCACAGTACCTAAAATCAGGATCAAAAGCCGAGTTAAACATCTGCCTGATAATATCATCGAACTTATACAATATAGAAACCGCATCAGGAGCAGGTGGCATCGTACTCATACGTTAGCTGATAGGTTTATTGTAAATAACTTAACAAATACAATTAAAATATTAATTAATACACACAAGAACAAGTGCTGGACAGAATACCTTAACGGACTCACACCGACAGACAACTCATTATGGAAGGTAGCTAGAAGCCTCCGCAAGGACAACAACCCTACGCCCGTCCTAACGGACAACAATGGGCAGTTGCAGTATAGGAATGCAGAGAAAGCTCTCGCGTGCCATAGTAAAATCTAGTAACTCAAAAATTGCTAGTTTTGGATATTGAGGATTAAAATTTTTCATTTTCATTTACTTGTATTTCTGCTCATAGAAGGGTTAGGGAATTGAGATTTGGCAAAGATATATAAATTATTACTATCTTTTTAATTTTTGTATTGAAAAATCAATATTTATAAATAATAACTTGCTATTAATAAATATATAGTTACTATGCAGCAACTACTTGTCCGTTTCACCATAGTAAAATATAGTAAGTCGATTTGCTGACGTCTTTATTTTGATTGTGGATATAAAAACTATAGTAAAACCTAGTAAGTTAAGTTGCTCTTTTTTTCCACTTTAATTGACTACATAGAAATATAGTAACTCGATATTCTGAGTAGTTTCCCTTTAAACTATTTACTGTATATTAGAGCAAGTCGATTTAAGCAAAGTCATATATGGTGTCTTAAACATATAAAATGAAACAACTATTTGATACCAATAATGAAGTTTTATTATCACTTTATAGTAATAAAACCAGCAGAAAAATAAGAAATTTTTCTTCTTCAGAAACTAAAAACTAGATTTTTAAAAACTACAATCTAGACTTTTACAAACTTATAATAAAAAATTCACAGATCTCGCATCTGACGCAAGTATCATTGGCGTATTGAAAATACCTGAATCAACTCACAATTATCAGGTTAACATTTTTGATGATTTTGGCCTTTAAGATACTTATATTAATTTGACATCTTTGACAGAGACTATCACAAAAAATATTTGTCTTTTATTTTCCCTAATCTAATTGTAAGATTTCATTCAAATCGGTTCATAAATAGCAATACTGTCAAATCTGACATTTTTGACAGACTATGTCAATAACTATTTTTCTTTAATTTTCCCTTATCTAATTCTAAGACTTCATTCAAATCGGTTTATAAATAGTAAAACCGTCAAATTTGACATTTTTGACAGATACTCACAAAAATATTTTTCCTTTATTTTCCCTAATCTAATTCTAAACTTTCATTCAAATCTGTTCATAAATAACAAAACTGTCAAATTTGACATTTTTGACACACTATGTCAATAATTATTTTTCTTTGGTTTTCCCTAATCTAATTCTAAGATTTCATTCAAATCGGTTCATAAATGGCAAAACTGTCTAATTTGACATTTTTGACAGATACTATCACAAAAATATTTTTCACTTATTTTTCCTAATCTAATTCTAAACTCTCATTCAAATCGGTTCTTAAATAACGAAACTGTCAAATTTGACATTTTTGACAGATATTATCACAAAAATATTTCTTTTATTTTCCCTAATCTAATTCTAAGACTTCATTCAAATCGGTTCATAAATAGCAATACTGTCAAATTTGACATTTTTCACAGATACTATCACAAAAATTATTTTTCTTTTATTTTCCCTTGTCTAATTCTAAACTTTCATTCAAATCGGTTCATAAATAACGAAACTGTCAAATCTGACATTTTTGACAGACTATGTCAATAATTATTTTTCTTCTATTTACCCTGATCTAATTCTAAAACTTCATTCAAATCGTTTTATATATAGTAAAACTGTCAAATTTGACATTTTTGACAGATACTCACAAAAAATATTTTTCCTTTATTTCCCTAATCTAATTCTAAACTCTCATTCAAATCGGTTCATAAATAACGGAACTGTCAAATTTGACATTTTTGACAGACTATGTCAATAATTATTTTTCTTTTATTTTCCCTAATCTAATTCTAAGATTTCATTCAAATCAGTTCATAAATAGAAAAACTGTCAAATTTCACATTTTTGACAGATACTATCACAAAAATATTTTTCATTTATTTTCCCTAATCTAATTCTAAACTTTCATTCAAATCGGTTCATAAATATCGGAACTGTCAAATTTGACAAATTTGTCACATACATACATTCTTTGTCAAAAAATATTTGTCTTTCATTTCCCCTAATCTAATCTGAAAGTTTATTGAAATCGGTTAATAAATATCGAAACTGTCAAATTTGTCATTTTTGACAGATAGGTACTAAGTACGTCATAGAATGTTTATCTTTCCTAATCTAATTCGGTTCATAAATAGCGAAACTGTCAAATTTGACATTTTTAACATTTATTTTTCCGTCCACTTATAAAATATCACTCAAATCGGTTCCTAAATAGCGAATCTGTCAAATTTCATATTTTCAACATTTATTTTTCCAGTCCACTTATAAAATTTCACTCAAATCGGTTCCTAAATAGCGAAACTGTCAAATTTCACATTTTTTACAGATACTATGCCATAAAATCGACATATTTTGGGAGTCACCCTGTATCTTCTAATCGAGCTTCTAATAAGTAATAAGTCTAAATTTAGACCGAAAAATTTAGATTTACATCACAGTATAAAATAACACTAACTTACCTTATTCAACAATTATTCGAACATTTAGAATAACTACGTAGTATTATAACGTCATTGAGAATAACCCACAACACACAAGCAAGATATTTTATTATTTACTGATAGTTATATTATCGAAACAAATTAATATCAACATCCCGCTGCCGACCTTCGCAGTCAATAACCCCAATCGCGTTACGTTTTAATCTTATTAAACGACTTATTTATGAGCATGTCGAGGTCATATACGCGTTTGTCGATTTCGGGCCCCTATATATGAAACCATAAGAATTTTCAATACTAAAAAAAACGAACATATGCAAAACTTTTTTGGCCCATTTTATTTACTGTTGAATGATTAACCCCTTTTAATAGCAGCTATTATCATTTTTTTTAATTTTAAACTTTAAATTTTCAACTTTTTATATCAGAATATCAAACCTTAAAATGCTCAACTTTACTTTAATTTAACCGACCTCGTATCTCTTTTCATTTTCCATTTTCGACTTTTTATATCAGAATATCAAACATTAAAAAGTACAAACGAAAAACAATGATTAAAATACACAAAATCAGCCGCGAAATAATGCTTATGCTTGGCTTCGGGTTCATCGATTTCCCGTAGCCGTACTGACGAATGTTATCTATTCTGTAATATAGTCCGTCAACCGAATCATGTAAGAACGAAACACCGCGCCATCCTCGCCAAGGACTGTTTGCTTGATTCGACTATAACCTGTCGTTTCTTATCTGTTGCCTGTGAACGGCTGCCGTATAAACGCACCTAGTAGTATTTTCAATACTAAAATATTTATTCTAAATTTGAAACGTAGAGAAATAAAAACTTAAATTAAATAATATTTTGAAGAAAATATTAGAAGCTAGAACTTTAAACGAGTAAATAAAATTTATTTTAAATAAATAATAATTATTTAGGCTTTGAAAAATACATCAGATATTTGTACATGCCTGCCCTAAGTCTTCTTTATCGTCTGAGCTTGGCAAATCTTTCCAGAATATGTGCTTTCTGGCGGGCATGTAAGGTAGCAATTCTTTTAAAATAGTTTTTTTTTTAGTATTCACCCCTCTATTTGTTACGCATTTCCTCGGCAGTTAAAATTAATTTTTAGGGTTTAAAACCGAAACATCAGTGAAATCTTCGTCTTCTAAATCTTTTTTGTAAAAGAGTTCTTGAACCCTTTCGAAACTGGACAGATTTAATATCGGCAAGCTTAGGAACATCGGTTGTGTTTTTTCTTTGAATGCAACCATTTTCAAATAATCTAAAATCTTCGCATCTAAGACCGATTATTTCATTGGCTTTATTTGATTTTTTCCATTTTTTTTCCTATTTGGCCGTGTATTGAATCGGGTTTCATGAAGCTATGACCCGGTTCAAAATATTTCAGAGTGATTGATTCTGAACCCCAGTCTGCATTTACAAAAATAAAACATGCAGTAAATAGAACCCAGTTTTTGTTTTGCGAGTTGCAGTTATCTGCCCAAAACACTATGTGTTTGGTTGTTGCTTTTAACCATATAATCATATTATAATACGCCGATGCAACGTCAGGAGCATTTCTTCCCATAATGCCCTCATGCCAAAGTACGCATTTATTTAAATCTGTAGATTTCAAGGTCGCAAACGTTTCGTGAAATGCAACTAGTCTACTTACGAAGAATGAGTTCTTGATGGACATTTTTGGTAACATTAATACCTTTTGCATATCAACCGCATATATTTCAGTCTCATCACTTTCAGATCTAGATATATTATTAACATCATCTGCGTACATTTGCCTCGCAATGTTATATCTGGATTTATGAATCTTATATTTGTTACACATTGAGCACTGAGCTAAAACTGCAACATTTGAGGATATTTCAGGTTCTTTTCCATGTTGCTTTTTCCTTAGAGCTGGTTCCTGTGATTCTGCTAGGGTTTTATCATGAAGTTGCGGAGAAGTATTTCCTGTTTCACTTAAATGATTATGTTCTTTATAAATGGTACATAATCCATATTCATATTGCGATGGAAAGGCAAATCCGATATTTTCCTTGTCAAAAACTTTCCGATATGTCTCATAGCAAACCGGTTAGTATTTGGTTGTAGTCTTATGCATTTTATGTATAGATATGTCAGGTGGGAGATATCTTCTGTTGGGAGCATGAGCTAGATTATAGTGTGATGCCTGAGGATGGTACGATTCTATATGTGTTTTAATTTCTCGATAATTTTTTTCTGCAACTTCTTTCATTTTGTTTCCATGTGCTTTTCCCTTTTTATCTTCAATGTTAGGAAGATCATTGCAGGTTCTCCTTAAAAAGGACGTGATAATAACATCGGTCTTATTACCCAATTTATGGAGAACATTGGCTTACAAACGACGATGTTTTATGGACATGTACTGGACTATTCTTGATTATAAGCGATCGGCAATTTCTATGAAATTGTATATTTTTTATTTGTTTCTGCGTCTACTTTTCTAAATTTTACTTAATTTTTTTCGATATATTTAAGAAAAAATAATTGTTTATTACCATAGTCTAGCTTGCTGAAATAATCAAAAATTCCCCTTCGTTGATCATCTGAAATTTTTTCTGAACATCTTTTCCTGCAAGAACTCTTACATGGCGACCTAAGCTGATTTTCAGATCTTTTCTTATTTTTCTTTTTTCCCTTCCCAGTTCCTTTTGGACTAGAAGACTCAGCATCATAATGGGCAATATCGTACTGGACATCAGACTGACTAGTACTCGGGGTAGCACAAGACTCGGTGACATGCTGGGTAGCACGGGACTGGGGATGAAATTCCGTATCAGGTTTGGCATTATTAGATTCGGTAATAATATTTATACAACTTTTGATGAAACTGGATTCCCTTAGTTTTTCTAAAGCATAATCCATGTCATGGTATCCACAGAATCCTTTAAGTTCCCATGCTTCTGGGCTTGGAAGCACATTTCCTTCTTTTTCTTTGTAATTTATAAGCCTTATACGCTTTGAACTTGACTCTAATTCATTAAAGCTGGATTTCGAAAGTTTTGATAAATCCAGATCTTTCTCGGTAAAATACTTTGGCACACGTTTCCTTTATCTCGGTTCGGGATTTATGGGATCAAAGTCAGGATCTTGATCTGAGTCATCAGCAGGGAAAACTTCATTTGCATCAACCTTACTGCTTGTACCCGGTTCTTCTTGAATTCTAAAAAAAAATAATTATTAGATAAGCGAAAATTCATGAAATTAAAAATAATATTAAATTTAACATACTCCTGTTTTTTTTTTTTTTAACTTGGTCATTACGTGATTTTTTAAATCTCTGATCTAATTCAAAATTTGCCATCAGTAACAGTAATAATAACAAACCGTTTCTCTTATTGCCATTGGCTTTATATCTAAAAATCTCATTTTGGACTAAATTAGGGTCTTAAAAAAAATCACGTGAGGATCCGCCAAAAGAAAGGAGTATAATAAACAGGAATTTGTTTAACCTCTAGATTAGTACATTCGAATAAAAAACAACAGAATAATAATTACAAAAGTGATATATTTGCTTTTAATCATATTACATACCTTTCTTTCCGAAGATTACTCATTATCTTGTTTATTCGGCTCGACATTTCGTAAAAAGGCCTTGTTACGAGCAAATATTTGACGTGTCTATACCGTCACAGAGACGCCGAAGGACTGACCTTGGGACTGACTGGCGATCGTCAACGCGGCGGCGCGGCAGCTAAGCGAAGTTGGTGAGGCAGCCCCCACTAATTCTCTAGCTGCGCCTTGGAGAGAAGTCGAGTTACTAGGTTTTATGATTGCAAAAATAGTTTACTTTTAGAACACTTGCCTATATAAATGATAAAATAAAAATTTTATTAATGGTAACTCGAGTTACTAGCTTTTACTATAGTAATTTTATATAAATAAATATAAAAATAAAATGTAAGCCAAGTAACTCGAGTATGTATTATTCAGCTGTTAATTAAGGTCAATATACTAAATCGTATAACGTAATAACTCGGAAAGTACAAGTCCGTTTAACAAAATTTAACTAGCTACAGATAGATCTCGATGAGCTGAATCAGAAAATTGTTACTAACGTAAAACCTAGTAAGTCGAGTTACTATGTTTTACTATTGTACGGCAGAGCTGAGGTTTTTGCTAGCTTCCTAGAGACGATACATAATGTCCCACCTGACAACATTCCCACCCAGACAGACATCACTAACTCAGTGAATGTTTTTAAAACCTTTAAGTATCCCATCCCTCCTAGTAAACTCACTTCATTACACATCTCCCCACGGGACATAATGAATATTACACGGAAACTTCCGAACGGAAAAGCACCAGGGCCTGACACCATAACGTATAACCTGATTAAAAACATCCCACGTAAAACCTTAATACAATTTACTTATATCATGAATGCCATCGTCAGACTGCAGTATTTCCCACAATCATGGAAACACGCGCACACGATCATGATACCGAAGCCGGGAAAAGATTCTAAATATCCAGAGTCCTACCGACCTATATCGCTTCTTAACACAATGAGTAAGTTGGCCGAAAAGCTGATTTGGAGCAAAATCTCCCCGATAATCGAATCGCTCAATATTATTACTCCAGAACAGTTCGGATTTCGTCCGCAACATAACACTGAAATGCAGGCAGCACGTATTATTCAGAATATATATGACGGTTTCAACTCGGAACAAAATACAGCAATGCTGCTGTTGGACGTGGAACGCGCGTTCGATCGCGTGTGGCATGATGGGCTGGTTTATAAATTATACACGGTGTGTGGCATGCCACTGTATATCGCAGCCTTAATTGCCTCATATCTGTCGGGAAGAACATTCAGTGTCAAACTGGGCAGTGACGTCTCTAATCGAAAAAACATAAATGCCGGAGTACCGCAAGGCGCCGTACTTTCCCCCCAACTTTTCTCCCTGTACATCTCAGATATCCCCAAAACCGAAATAACCGATCTTTCGCTGTACGCGGATGATACCGCCTTAACGGCTAAGTCTTACTATGCACAAGCAGCGAAGGGTCGGTTATCGTTCCACCTATCCAAACTTTTACCTTATTTCGAAAAGTGGAAAGTAAAGATCAACCCGACAAAAACCGAATTAATTAATTTTACCAGGAAATACACAAATCATCGCCTTACACCTCTAACCGTAAATGGGAACATTATAGCTCCAACTAAAGTCGTTAGGTATCTGGGAATAACTCTAGACTCAAGATTAAGCTTCATTAAGCATGTTACGCAGGCGGTAAGAAAGGGTTTTTATATTAGCCACTTACTTCACCCAATCACCAATCCTCGTTCCGCACTAAGCCCAAATAACAAACTAACCATTTATAAAACCATAGTTAGGCCCGCATTGCTCTACGGTGCCCCAATATGGTGTCAGGCCAGTGCTACACAAAAACATAGAATCCAACTAATTCAAAATCGTTTTCTCCGAGGAGCACTCTCAGCGAGCAAAACAACCCGCATTCGAGACCTCCACAACATGGCTTGCATCGAAACAATCAGCGGGCGTATAGACAGCATGTCCCAAAAATTTTACAAGTATCAACTTGTCGGATCAGAACTAACAAGCAATTTGACTAGAACAAGATTTAATCCCAACAATCACATAAAGCATGGCCCAATATACGCAAATCTGCCTATATTTTTCGAACCATACGAACCTCCGTGAGGAAGGTAAAATACGACAAATAATAATATGTACATACAGGTACCTATACAGTAAAACAAGAAATTGTGTTTCAGCTTTTATTTTTAAGATTTAGTATAGATATCTAGGATCACGTGTTGTATTGTACATAATCAAAACCCCAAAATTTAGTATTATACACATAACATAATAAATATATAATATAAAAAGATAGGAATATGGTTTGGGTAGGACTAAGACCTTCTGCCTAAAACTTAGGCTGTACATAATTAATAGTTAAATGATATGCTTAGAACAAGGTTCTGAGCTACAATAACTGCATTTTCTGTAAATAGTCACACCTTACACTTAAGTATAGAATTAGGTTTCCTTTCATGGCTTAAACCCCAAAACAGACCAAAGAAAAGTGAAAGAGGTTTTTTTTTAAGAGTTTTTCCTCTAGTATACTATATGAATGTTATTACCCCCCATCTCCAGTGGCGTAGCTAGAAATGTGGGCGCCGGGGGGGCAAGCCTATCCGCTGGCGCCTAAAACAAACCTATATTTTGTGCATATCCGCAAATTAAACAAAAAATAATACATCATAATATTAAACGTATATTTTTGAAGTGAAACTTCTTAAGGCGCGCCGGGAGTAAAATTTGAAGGCGGCGATCCCGACACACGGCGGGCGAGCTGGCAGGGAACGGAAAACGGTCACGGACGTTTATTGTGATATCTTTGTTAGTTTACAAGATAAAAATACGGCATTTGCTCTATTACCTTGTCAAGACATAAGCGAAACTTTTATGAATAATAGTTTTTTTTTTCATTTAGGCCTTCCCTTTTTGTTAATTGAGTGATACCTATATTTGAAAAAACTTCTTCTTAACCAAATCCGTTAAGATATGTATAAGGCTAGGGCGTTTAATTATTGTGATATCTTTGATAGTTTACAAGATAAAAATATGGGGTTTGCACTATTACCTTGTCAAGACATAAGCAAAACTTTTATGAACAATAGTTTTTTTCATTTAAGCCTTCTCTTTTTGTTAATTGAGTGATATATTTAAAAAAAAAAACAAGTTTTTAACCAAATCCGTTCAGATATGTATAAGGCTAGGGCGTATAATTATTGTGATATGTTTCTTAGTTTACAAGATAAAAATATGGGGTTTGCTCTATTACCTTGTCAAGACATAAGCGAAACTTTTATGCAGAATAGTTTTTTTTTCATTTAGGCCTTCCCTTTTTGTTAATTGAGTGATATATTTAAAAATAAAACTACTTTTTAACCAAATTTCAGGCTAGGGCGTTTAAGTTTAAGAAGTTTCACTTTTGATATGCGCACATAGTGCACCCGCTTTTTTTATTTACAGGAATATGAATATAAAATATATAAACGGCAACCAACCAACAGGTATATACATATTTAAATATAAACGTAAACTTAACATCTGTAACCTTAATTAATTAATTAAACATTGGAGTCTTTCTTCGGTTTTAAATCGAGGTAAATTGATCGATTATTTGATCAAAATTAATTTTTGGACAAATTCATTTTCTATGCTTAGTATTGCTAGGCTATTTAGATTTGGTACCTCCTAAATACGAAACTCTAAAAACCACATACTTTTTACGACCGAAATTTTCGGAATTTTTGTCTTTGAAGTCGCATGTCGCCTTACGCAGCGTTTTTACAAATTTGCATGTACCAAATGCCGCCGCGCCGGGATGCATATTTACACATCCTAACATACGACGGCACCAGGGTGCTGAAATCGGTTAAGTTTTGTAAGCGTTTGTTGCGCTACAAAAGCTATCGCGCCATGTCTTCGCGATGCAATCAATTTGCGGCAAGAGCCCTCGTGGTCGAGAGGTCTAGATGGTTAGGTCTCAATTCGGCGGCTATCGGCGGCCTGGGTTCAAACCCCGTTGCTTTTTTGTTATTTTTTTAGGTTAAGTTTCTAAACAGTTTTTTCTTGATTTTGGGTATGTCTCGGGTTAGCACCTGATAGTTCCCTTTTCTTGAGCCCCTGTAGCGAGCGAAACGAGCGGAGAGCCATGCGAAAAGTGAAATATTATATAACAGCGTGTTCCAGGTGCCCAAATCAGTGAGCTTTTGTAGCGCTACAAACGCTTACAAAACCTAACCGATTTCAGCACCCTGGTGCCATTGTATGTGAGGATGTGTAAATATGCCGCCGGGATATATCTTTTTATTCCACATAGAATAAATAATAAATACCTGACAGAAAATGTATTGCTTGGGTAAAAAGTTTAATACATATTTTGGTCTTTGATCTTTGATTGTATTATAATTTAATTAATTTAAAAACTCAGTTAAGCTCATGAGCATTGTTAGCATTAGCATATTTATAAATTCGGAGCGGCGCCTAATTTCTCTTGGCGCCGTGGGGCCTTGCCCCCCCTGGCCCACCCGGTAGCTACGCCACTGCCCATCTCATCTTATGTTATGTAATGAACTAGACCATTAACCAACTTGTATGTACATATAAGGAGGCATTACTCCAGTTAATGTTACCAGATTCGTTACGCTATACATGTCAGTTTCTTAGTATGGCTAACATCGGCCAGCCCCAGGGTGGCATTCAGCGCCTCGTTTCTTATATATAAGTAGAGGAAAATGCGAGCATTATGCAAATAAGAAGTAGGTATGACATGTTAAAAACTGTAACAATGAAAATAAATGCTTTTATGCTTTTATATGTGCCGTGCCCATATTTCAAGAGACTTCAAAAAACTGACAAAAACCGCCCCACGGGGATTATTCGTGATGTGATGATCATATAAACAATGTTGCCAAGTTTACTGTTTCTCTGATATGCTAGGTCACCATGCTGGGTGATTTTCGTCATTTTTCCTAAAGTCCTTGAAATATGGGCTCTTTTTGGGACAAAAATGAGACAAACATGATTTTATTGCCTAATATTTTTTCCAGGTGGTTTAATACAGACGAGAAACGTTCAAAGAAGGCGACCAAAAGGAGGTGGCAGAGTTCTAAGAAGCCAAACGTTTTCTTATAAAATAAAAAAGGAGGATTTGAAAAGAAAGTATGTAAAAAGGCATTCATGCACATCCACGGAATAACCAAAAGCAGGATGGAAAGAATAGCGACGCACATGGCTTCAAAGATAGTAGGACCCAAAGATATGCGAGGACGCCATGAAACTAGACCAAATAAAATCCCAGAACATATTGTGAACTCCATTGAGGAGCATATTAATAGCTTGCCAAGAAGAAAAAGCCATTATAGTAGAAATGATAACGTAAACAGAAGATATCTTTCACCAGAACTGAACTTAAGGCTCATGCACAGATTGTATTTAAAAAAATATGAGCAAGATCAATATAATCTATTAGCCAAAAGTTTCATACACATATTATCGACGTGTATTTGTGGAAAATTTTAAGTTAAGCTTGGGTCACCCTAGGACAAATACTTTGAAAATAAAATGAAAAGAGATGCCAGAGATGATGCTGAAACTTTAAACACACTCAATGTGGAAAAAAAGTACACCTGGCCAAAGCTGACGTTTTACAAAGATTTAAAAGATAAGACTGCTTTGGCTAAGGAAGATCCAACAGTTGAAGTCGTCTCATTTGATTTCGAACAAAACATGTCCCTGCCACATGTTTCTTCTGGTGACGATTTCTATAAGCGCCAGTTGTGGTTTTATCCATTTTGCATTAATAAAGGCAGCGTTTCAAAGAGCTATTTTTATGTTTTGATAAAGTGACGGGTCGGAACTCTTCAAATGAAGTGATAAGTTGCTTACACGATACACGATTTTATATAAAACTACATTGATCCGCACGTAACAACCCTCTACGTTTATAGTGACAACTGTGCCGCTCAGAATAAGAACGGAGTTCTTGTTCAGTTTAGTCAATCTCTATTGTTGCAAGGAAGATTTAAGCATCGTTATCCGGAACCTGGGCACAATTTTTTGCCCTGCGACAGATCGTTTGCTCTAGCCGAAAAGGAAAAAAGAAAGAAAGAAAGAGGCTATATGCCAGAGGAATGGGGTCGTATGATTCAAAACACAAGTAAGAAGTTTATTGTCAAAACTGTTACACATATCTTGTGTAAGAGTTTTGATAATAAACTTAAACTATAAAGAAGTTTTTGCGCCATTTTTTAAGAAAGCCAACATAAAGAATAGTTTTGGTCAAAAATTCACGATATCGAAATATAAAGTTATCGAATTTAGTGATCAACATAAGGAAACTGTTACGTGCTCAGAGTCAGCGAGTGGTTTAGCGACTGAAAATTTTGTTCTAAAAAAATCTTGTGAACCAGGTTTATAATGCATGGGGCATTTAAAAAAAGAAAAACTATTAAATGTCATGGAATTGGCTAGACAATATGTTGGCGACGCTGAAATGTGGTACTACCAAAACCTTATACCTACAGAGACAGAAGAATGCCAGACATCCGAAACAGAAGATGAAGATTAATAACTTTGGAAGAATATCTATAATCTGTTTTTTGTATTTTTATATTCCTGTTGTTACTAATATTTTATAGTGTAATACGGATATTTTCTTTTGTTTTCTCTACTTTGTATATACAAATAACGTATAAGTAAACACAGAAATAATTTTTTTTTTGTATATTTTTGGCAAAAAAACAGGCAGCTCCATTTTTTCTATGTGTAGTTTTTAAAACCAGGTGTTGATATTATTTACGAAAAAGTACTTAAAATCTTCCATTCTTATATTATGCTTTTAACAAAAAAAAAAGAAAGTTAACCACAAAAAAAATAACTTTTTGGAAGGTTTTTTGCGATTTCCCAACAATTTTAGAAAATGGAGCTGCCCGGTTGTTGCACTCACCCCTTCAATTACAGTTGCTCCGCCATTAGGTACTTCGGACCACAAACTTATTACAACGGTTTGTGAACTGCCACTCCTACAGAAAGATCCACCTTTGCCTCGGAAAATCTGACATTACAATTTGCAAACTGGGATGACCTAAGAGAGTTCTACCTAGGTTTTCCTTGGCTCGACTTCTGGTTTGGCACTGACGACCCGTTAGTCTGCTACGAATAAATTACTTACATAATCTCCTCAGAAATGGAAGCATGCATCCCAAATTCCATCAAGTTACCGTCAAATGGAAAGCCCTGATTCGATAGAAGATACAAAAAGGCTGTAGAAAGGAAACAGCAAGCCCATAAGTACTAGCAGCATAATCAGGGCGCTGAAAATCGTAATTATTCTTCCGAAGCGAGAAAAAAATGCAAACGTGTTATTGACCAAACTAAGGTCAAATAGAATCAAAGGATGAGGAATACACTTTTGCAATGCCTCAGTGGATGGGGTGCCCCACCACATTCACTATAAATGCAGACGTACCTCAGAGCGCAATATTTTCACCAACTTTGTTCCTCATCTATATAAATGACCTGCTGACCGAAACCGATAATCCTATTTACAGCTTTGCAGATGACAGTACCCTTGTCCCCCAGTTTAGATCAGAAAAGACTTTACCAGCGACTGAGACTTATCACCCCAGACAAGAACAGATTATAAAAATTAATCAATACCTGGAGAAGGTTCAAACTTGGGGCGACAAGAACTTGGTCCAATTCAATGCATCAAAAAGCCAAGCTGCCACGTTCACCAAGAAAGCCAATATGGCGGTCCCTGACATAATTATGGCAGAATCGGCCATTCTTTTATCCTCGTCAATAGGTATACAGAGTGTCTCGGTCAACAGCAATATGTCCTGGCATGACCCCGTTACTATCATCGCAAAATCAGCTTCTAAGTAGCTTGCTGCGCTATTTCGCAACAAAAAACTGTATACACCGCAGCAGCTGCTCTTGCTCTACTAAGCCCAAATAAGACCCTGCTTAGAATATTGCTCACATATCTGGGGTGCCTCACCTAAGCACCCCCTAAAGCTGCTGAATTCCATTCAGAAGACAGCTGTGCGTCTTGTCGGCGACTCGGAGTTGGCCCGGGATCTGGATAGTCTGGAACACCGCAGACACGTGATCGAGTTCTCCCTGTTTTACAGATATTTTCACAGCAGATGTTCCCAGGATTTGGCCCGCCTCATCCCGCAACACCTGTCAGGCAGTCACGATAGACGGCAAGAGCGCACCCGTTCGTCGTACAACTGGAAACACCTAGAACATCGCTTTATAAGGACTTCTTTGTCTGGAGCACTGCATCACTATGGAACTCACTCCATGGCCATTTTTTTCCTCCTAATTATAACCTACAGCTATTCAAGATCCCGTGTCAATAAACATCTTCGCAAATGCACTTCGCGCTCATCGAGTGCCATAGGATCTCCTTTTAGAATGTGTGCCACAGCCATAAAAAACGCTCTAGGTAGAATAATGATTCTAAAATAATATATGCCAAAATATTGTGCAACACGTAAAAAAATATATTATTTCCTTTAAATATAAGTAGCACAAAATAAATATATATTCTGAGATAGGCTTCGAGAAGGCAGTTATTTTATCCAATGAAAGAAGTTTGTGATAAAGACGAAATAAAACTAATCGAACTGACCTAAAGCCTGTCTTTTATTTGATTAGAGAAGACGCCCACATGTAGTCGTATTTTGTGGGAATGTTTTCCACTTGATAAAAAAGTAATTCAAAAGGACCCCAAAACTCTTTTTTTGCTTTCGCTATTTTATTCGGTGGAAATTATGCCAGTGATTTAAATTGGTATTTTTTTCATTGAACAGAATGATCTATAAAGATTTTTCTGCTTTTAAGATGGAGATATATTAAATGTTTTAAACCTTGAGCAAAAACAATTATTATGATCTGAACTAACTTGAGAGAAACATATTTTCTGAGAAATGTTTTTTTTTTATTCGGGAAGCAGTATCAAGTAGTAGTTGTAAAACTCATGGTTCACAATAAGTACGTATGAGTGTCTCTATTGAAACGTAACTTATTTAATAATATCGTTTTTCCACAACTGTTAAATAATATACTTATTACAAT
>MU182966.1:60992-81069 GCA_016904865.1 Pissodes strobi | reverse complement strand
ATATATATATATATATATATATATATTTTAACTTTACACATATATAAATAAGCATCCCATCAACCTATATATAATCTTGATGTTATTTTCCAAATTTGCAGGGAACATGATTTATCTTATACTTAGTTTGTCAAAGATTCTATAAAATAGGCGTAGAAAAAGTATCTGCTCACATGTAATGGCTATTACTCACTCGAATGAATGACATCAAATTATCATCAGTAACAGCGATTATTTCGCCCAGCCGTTGTTGACCCTCGAAACGGCTGGGAAAACTATTCATGGTCGTCAATTTTCATTGATCATGTCAAAAGAAATTAGAGATATATTTTATTATTCTGACCCATTTGTAATGACGTTATTTTTATCTTTGTTTAATAATATGGCAAACAGTGGTGACAACAAATTTTTAGGAAAAATTGGTGTCTGATTATTGTTAATTTTTTATAAATACCTAAGCATCGTTTATATTTTTTCCGTCACTGTCAATCGATAACATAAACTTGCCAGTTTGTTGCCAAACTTAATTCTGGAAGTGAAAAAAATGCCGCAAAAAATACATAAAAAGTATAATGAACAAACGCTGCTAATATTTTTAAATAGATTTTCAACTGGAAAAGGAACAAGTCCGAAACGGAATCGCACTTCAAGGTGAGTACGTAATACAACGAGCAGCAGATGCAACAAAATTGAGTGCCACGACGATTGCAGATATTAAAATGAAGGAAATAAAATCAAAATTTATTCGTGTAAAATATCTAACCCAAACTAACACTTAGACTCTTATTATGGCTTTTGTCGTGAATCATAAGTATCCACTTTGGCCACATCATAGAGAATCAAGAGGGAACAGTGTATTTAACTACAAACATTTAAAAATTAAAATGTTCATGAACTGTTTAAAATGTTCCTCATTTCGATTTTAGAATGTTTATACGTTGTATCCCTGGTACTGGGAGTAAAAACTCTAGGTACCCTGTCTAATCAAATAGCAAAATTACTTAAGCTTAAACGTTTACATTTGTTCCCTCTACCCCCCATGTGGACTTCCTTAATCGTATTTATAATCTGAAAATAGCATACCCAACATAAAAGCCGTAGAAATACTGGGCGTATTTGATAATAAGGGCCTAAGAGTTATATAGTAATACGCTGCTTTATAGCATGATTGTTATGTCCTTTTTGCATTTTATCAGTACGAAAGAGGTTTGAAACGTCACTTGTGACCACAGATTAATCGAAGCATTAGCGGACTCTCATCAACATTTGCAAGTTTCTTACTTTTTGCAATACCTTGAGAAAAGCCCAAGTGTACGATTTAATGACCTCTTTCTTGCATCGTAAAATTAGTAACTAAAAAAGGCTTAGAAGTTAAATTGGATAGTACACATCCAAGAAATAATGATCTAATTGCGTCATTGATCTTTTTCGCATACATGTCATAATAATTGTGGCCATTGTGTCAGATAGGCACCTTGCTGTATGCCACACTCCGCTTTGACTGAGGCTGTACTTTGAATTGTCATTCTCTTTCCCTCTTATGTTGGCATCTTCTTCTTCTTCATATGCCGTCTCCTTTAGCGGAGGTTGGCTACCACTTTTCCAAATGCTTCTATAGATTCGGCAATGCGAAACAGATTTTCTACCGTCATATTTGTCCATTCCCTAATATTTCTAAGCCAGGACTTCTTCTTTCATTCAGTGCTTTTCCTTCCGTCCATTCTACCTTGCATTATTACTTGCAGAAGGTAATATTTAACACATGTCCGTGATATGCGGTTTTGCGCATTTTTATTATTCTCATGAGTTTTCTATCACGACCTATTCTTCTGAGTACTTCTTTGTTGGTTATTTTGTCAGTCTACGGTATCTTAAGCAAACGTCTGTATATATCCAAAGTTTAAACGCTTCAATCCTTTTTGTAATTTGGGCTTTCAGTGTCCATATACATCAGCTGAGACCAGACGTAGCATTCCATAAACTTTTATCGCAGTGGCAGCTTTAAGTTTTTGTTACTAAATACTGACCGGAATTTTAAAAGTGCCGTTCTTGCCAGTCCAATTCGAACACGAATTTCATTGTCCTGATTTAGCTCCCAGTCGATCAATGCTCCCACATATTTATATTTTTGGACCCTTTCTATTTGTTTCCCATTGACCATTAATTGTGCGTCGTCTGTTGGGAATTTGGATATTATCATTATTTTCGTCTTATCAGTATTGATATTGAGTCCCATTTGTGTACATACATTCATCCACTATAGAATTCATCAGAGATTGTAGATCCTCCATAGTTTCTACTAGAATTGCCGTATGGTCAGCGTACCTTACTGTATAGTAAGTCAATGAAGCATGAATATACGGTTTTATTGTATTCTCGGCATTTTTGAAGTAGAACTGTTAACGACAATAAGGCTTCTCTCGTTCCCATGCCTCCACGAAATCCAAATTGTGTTTCACCTAGTTCGGGTTAGTTTGTGTTAGCTACTCACATTTATTGTATATTCTGTTCTGTGTAACTTTTAATAAGATTTCTAACGGATGACTCATAATACTAATTAGTCGATAGTCGTTGCACGTTTTTCTTAGAAAATGGTATAAATTCTGAATTAAGTCACTCGTCTGGGATTGTGCCCTGTATATATATCTTATTAAAAAATTTCATAAATTTTTGAATCATATCATCATCCATTGCCTTCAATATTTCTATGGATATTTCTTCCGGACCTGTCGCTTTACCGGTTTTGGAATTCCTTATCACATGTTTTACTTCAGATGGTAGAATTTTTAAATATTGATCCTCTGTCAATATTTCGTGTTCGTCTTCCCTTTTATCATTGAAAAGTTCTCAACCCGAGTCTCAGCCGTATTGTTCCCATTTTTTTTTTATTTCGTCTTATACTACCTTGCCTTGTGGTACAGGGTATTCTTCTTTTTGTGTTGCCTGTTATTTCTTTGAGCTTTTCAGCGAGATTTTAGGTGTCATGTTTGTCGTTCAATTCCTTTAGCTCCTTGCAGTTCTCTTCCATCGATCTCTCCTTTGCTCGCTCAATTTCTATTTTCATTTTATTTCTTAGAGTCCTATACTTGATATGATTTTTGTTCTTAAATTTTCTTTTCTCATTTATTAGTTGGAGTATTTTCGTTGTCATCCAGTCTTTCTTTGTACTTCTTTCTTCCTCACCAAGAACTTCCTTTCCGACTTCTAAGATGACATTTTTCATGGCATTTCATTCGTAGTTGACATCTTCTTGGGATATTTCGTCCAGTTTTTTGTGAATCTCTGTATTTACTCTGCATTCTTCTGTTATTAGATTCCTGAGGTTAAGTCTTGATATTTTAGTTTTTCTCTTCGTCTTTCTCGCTTATATAGTGCGATAGTATTCATATAACAGAGTTATTCAGTTATTTTGTTATTCATCCAATAACAAAATCAGAATTCTGCGCATTAAGCCATGTTAAAGTCGAATTACATCAGTAAAGGATTGGAAGAAGCATTTTTACTTCGCAAGATCAGAATATTGAGCTAATGGTCCTTGAATGTATGCAAAACTAATATAATTCCACTTTGACAGAGTCCAATTCCAAGAACCATGGTTTATTTGAATTAGTCTGTGATTTAAAACCTTATTTTATTTGATATGAAGAGCATCAAGCCGTCATCCTATTAATGAGAAGTTATATGAGCGTTAGTCTGACAACTATTAGAGAAACTGTCTCTTGCATTTTTAATATGAGTCGTGACACTAGACTGTCCAAAAAGTGAGTTAGGGCTTGAAACATGCCCCGTATTGACCTCTTCCATAGCTTTTGTGACTGTTTCTAGTAATTTTGAAGGAGCCAAATTATGTTCCTTCATAACCCCGGAAGAGGTAATAGATAAATTGGCAAGGGCAAAGCGCAAAATTATTTTGGTATAATTTTTTTCTTTCTTATTGGGGTGGATTTTTATTTTATTTTACAGGTGTTGTATGGTTATCCGTTCAGTGATTTTTTATTTATCTTTTGAAATAGAAATTTATCCGTATTGTCATTTTTTGTGTATCCTGTAAAGGAATACGAATTTGTTTTTATTTTTATCATGTTTTGGTACAGCCACCAAATTATGTCGTACTTGTTTCAAGTTTCAAGAATCTTAATTTTTTTGTTTTCAAAATTATTTGTTTCGCTTTTGTTTTTGTGAGATTTTAACTATTATTTATTTAGTAAACATGTTGCTTTTACTATGCAACGTATTGCTTCTTAATGTCAAAGCCCAATACCACCTTCCCCTCCCTTATATCACAGATCTATATAGCTACGCAACAGATGCCTACTCCGGTATTAAAAGTGTCGCTCGCCAATAATGTAATAAACTTAAATATTTTCCTATTTAGACGTGGTTTGCCCCTCCGTGTTGCCAAGTCGCGAACTGTAGTTTACCTTTCATATCACATTATGATATTACTCATTTTCTTGGCAATCGTATGATATATTATGTCAAATTAAAGTTCATTATCAGATTCAGTGAATGGTGTTTAACATGGGCTAAAACTCACCTTAAATATCGGTGTAAGAGGTCATTACAAACTTTGTTAACTTATACTGTAATATCTCTTATTTGTATTAAGTAATAATATTATCACGCAGGTTTTTGTTTCGAAGATCAAAGGAATTTTTGAAATGTTTATCGACATGTCAAAGTACCATTTAATTTTGTTTTAAACTCTACTATCAATATTATAAATTTGTTCATTTAAATTGCCGTTTCATTAATAAACTATCATACTTAATAAAAAATGTAAAAATCGTATTTTTCTAAAAAAATATGTTTGTGTTAATTTGATACATAAATATTAATAATAAAACTCGATGATTTGAGCGGGTCAAAAAGTTAGCAGAAATATTGTTCGACGTGATAACTTGGCAACACCGACCCGTTCCTAGACGACTGGTTCACCCGCTCGCGAAAGCCGGTGAACATTTTTGGCCCCGCGCAAAAAGCATTGGAAGAGGTATCTGCTGTGTAGCTATATAGATCTGTGCTTATATATATTTTCTGGCTACGTGATAAGTATAGTTTGTTCAATACTGGTACAATGTTATGTCATAATGATGGCACCAGCAAATCCCATAAGAATACGCTTGGTGTCATGTTGACGTAACATTGAACCTGTATTGAACAAACTTTAAGAAGCGGCTAAAGAACCAGCGGTTTTGTAAGGAGAGACTTTATCTTGATAAAAAAAAAGATGCGCCTAGTTTGCTTGGTCTACTTTCCTTGCAAAATATCACGAACTATGGGTATTAATCCTGCAACTCTTTCCGTGTTCTAGTGGACGATTATAAGACGATGAATCTAAATCTCGTAATATATAACAGTTCCTTTTCAAAATTCAGCTCCTTATTCCTGATGCAATCAATATAATCTAGAAACTGTTATTCATCTAGTCTTGGGAACAGCACCTGAACAATATGTTCTTCCATTTCCGCAGATTTGGACGACTCTTTTCCTTCTCTGTTTCATATAAGCTTCTACTTACCAACCTAGCTTAAAGTCTCATCGCCAAATTTCACTCACCCTGGCAAAAAAAAAGACTTTATAGTTTTTATTATTTACAAAAAAATATATATGTTGTAACGGAATATAACTTATCATATATCAATCTATTCCACTCCACTAAAGTCTATCTATTTATCAATGGTTTTCATTGTTTTCAATGTTCAGTATATTGATCGGCAGTGACACCTATCTGTGAATGGATATATTTCGCACAATTAACTATTTAAGGAGAACAGGTACGCAGATTTATATCCATAATTCGCGAATTCGTGTAATTACAGATTTCTTTGTCAAGTGATGCCATTTGTTCGGAAACGGGCTTATCTCGTATAGTTGGTAATGAAGGACGTAGTGCATTGTTCAATACTTGGAAAATTAGCATGTAATCTACAATAGTTTGCTACATTTAGCGTATGTTGAATGTTTCCTTAGTTTGACGCCGGGTTTCCGATAGCGGTTGTCACATGTTGAAATTGCCCAATGAGAGCGTTGGAAACCGAAATAGGTAGAACGTACAAAATTTTGAAAGCAACGTGGATCATCTTAGTGGTGACGGTCAAGCCGGTAAGTGCGAATGATTTGATCTTAAAATATTCTATTCATCCTGCATATTTTTTCAATAGTCTTTCCATATTTTAAATACAGAATTGATAATCGTTCCTGATTCGGTTAACCATATTTTGCTTAAGTAAGAATTTAACACTTTTGTATTGCACTTTCGAGTGATTTGCGATTTCAATAATCTTAATTTTTTGTAGCGGCCTTTAGGTTTGAATACCGATTTTTTTTGGTGGATAATTGCGTATCTTATTGGTCAAATTCGTGTAATTTGATAATGGTTTAATCCAAATATATAGAGAACGTAATTATTTCATCATGATTTTACATATTTTAATTTAAATTGAACAGTATTACTTGGGAGATTCTCATAGCGAATTTTATATGTTCCTGTAAAGGGTAGTTAATTGAATTTGAGTAGAACTTCTCTGGATTTTCCTTTGTAGTATTGTTGATCATAGTTTTTCAGGCTTATTTCATTAATATTTCAGTTGATTTTGTAACACCAATCATTAGCACTTACCGGTCACGTTTCAACTATGATGTATCGATATTGATTTACGTTTATGAGGAGTTGACTCATATATGTGAATTTACTTGTTTTTTCTCTTTACCTTTTATCTTAATTTATCTCTCAAGGCGAGTTATAGATTACCTCGTTTTTATCTTTAATTAATTGAGACGTAATTTACGTTCAATTATCGTTTATGTGCCAAGGGCCATAAATATAGCATAAGTAATAGAATTACTTATTTGGAGTCATAAGACTTGATGTAAAGCGAGGTTGTACCTCGATTTTTCTATTTTTTCAATTATCGTTTATGTGCCAAGGGCCATATTAAAGAAAGGTAATAGATAGTACTTATTTTGAGACTCATTTATAGAGAGGTTATACCTCGATTTTCTTATTTATCATAAAAATCTAGTTATCTTCTATTGGAAGTTGCCGAGAACCACTGTTTGGACAAGTTTCATAATTTTTTCATAATTTTCATTTAAATTTTTAATATCAATCATAATTTCTTTTGAATTTCATATCTCAAAAAGAAAGAAAAGAAATATCTTGAGAAACAGTAATTATCAATAGTGTTATTTAACCATAGTTATTTATAATTTTTGCTGAACTTAAAATTGTAATTGAAGTTCTGATTATATCTGCTGTAACCAGTAAATTCTCAAGTTGTCAATTAAAAATCTCCTATGTCAAACTTATGTCCACAGGATACTTCCCAAAATAATTAATTATTTGGCGGTATAAGTTGGTCTAAAGTCTGTCTCTTTTTTTTATATGTATATAAACTTATCCAAGACGCCAACTGCACACAATCAGGTAGTAACTATCCCTAGAATTGCCGGTAAGCCCTGGATATGCCTATAGCGGGTGAGCTTAGGTACAGGCGGAAGAGGTTTCCAGTGGAGGTCCCAACCGATCACGTGGTTGCAGATAAGAGGACGAGTTAAGTATTTGAACGTCTCAGGCCCAGTTTTTTTTGTGATTGTTATCTTTAGCAAGAAGATAATTTCCATGGGAACAATTGTGACAACAATGATTATGACGGAAATTATCCTCTTGGTAATACTAACAGGCACGTAAAAAACTGGCCCTAAGGAGAATTATTTTTTTTTGGAAAGACCAACTTATTGTTTGTTTTATTGTTCACATTGCTAGTCAATTTAGTCAAAGCTTAAACTTCATAAATCATAAGATCAAACGAACTTACCTTAAGTGATGTTCGATCTTGATTATATGTAGGTCTCGTCGAAATAAATACCATTGTGTAGTACCTTCGGTTTAGCCCGAAACGATCACTATTTTAAAGCTGAAAAATAAACAAACACACACCTTCCGTCACCTGCCGTATTTGTCATCATCAGTCAGTCTGTTTTAAAGCTGTTGTTGCGAGGTAACGGGAATAAATTAAGTAATTTATTATGGGGTGGGTTAGGGACGTATTTATTTCGACGAGACCTACATATAATCAAGATCGAACATCACTTAAGGTAAGTTCGTTTGATCTTATGATTATACTTCGGTCTCGTCTCATAAATACCATTGTGTAGATGTTTAAAGAACAGCACGCAACAACTTTTTACTTCATATTACGCTTGGTTAACAAAGAGGCTAGATATTCAACCACCAAAAATTTTTGAAAATATTCGTATAATGTTTTAAATATAATATTTCACACAACAACAACCTGTGGGAAAGAGCAACAAAGGGAAATTTTAGTAAACTTAATGTCTACAACATTAACAAAGTGACAAAAAAAAAGATCATATCAAGACTGATTAATTTTTGCAGCTAATACAGTGTGAGCGAATTGTTGATTATCAACTAATGGTCTATTATAAAACTGAGCAAAGATACTAGAATTTTTAGACCAGCCTGCAGCCAAACGAATAGTATCAAAACTCACCCCTGCTCGATCTGCTGATGAAGTAGCGGCATGACGAGTGCTGTAAGGCTTAAATTGTTCTATATCTAAGCCACTTTCTTTCAGAATGTTCTTAATCCATCTACTGATAGTTTGTGAAGTGGCCCTGTGATATGGTTTCTTATATGTTATAAAAAGATATTGACAAGGCCCTCGCAAATCTTTAGTTATCTCTAAATATTGTAATAACACACTAGCAACACAGACTTCTGGGTCATCTTTAAAAAATGGTAAAATGAGATAAGGCTGAGGTTTATTCAATTTTGTGGATTTGATTCTATCAACTATTCTAATTTCCACTTTGTCATTTGGTTTAATAACTATATTTTTTATATTGATTAAATTTAAAGTCTGAATTCGATGACCTGTTGCCAATGCTATTAAGACTGCAAGTTTCTTTGTTAGAGTATCCAGAGATATGCTGTTATTTGGTATGGATCTTACATAGTCTACAACTATAGTAGGGTCCCAAGTGTTCTCGTATCTTGGTTTTGGAGGTCTTTTCCCAAATATACCCTTAAAAAACCTCTTGGTTCGAAAATCGGAAGCCATTTCAGGGCCTGCTATCTGCGCGAGTGCCGAACGGTGAGAGTTGAGAGTACCGTAGGAAGCTCCGTTATTAAATTGACTGGTCAAAAATTCTAATACATTTGGTACCGTAAGAACAAAAGGATCCAGTTTATTTGATATACAAAATTGCCACCATAGCTTAAGTCCTATTGAATATTGTTTTAAGGTGGAAACAGATATTGAAGAAATGCATATCTCTATTGATTGTTTGGGAACTTCCCGTCGTAACAACGCTTCCCTGAAAACCTCCCTGCTACCAGGAAAAGGTTCTCCGACAATGGGTGAGGTGTTCCGCTGAAAGATAGAAGAGTGGTCTTAGGTTCAAAAATTAATGGCTTGGACACTAAGAGTGATTTAAAGAGAGGAAACCATGGTTGAGAGATCCAAAGAGGTACTACAAGGATTCCTTCTGCCCTGTCTCTGATAATTCTTTGAATAACTCTTAAAATCATGGAAAAAGGAGGAAAGGCATAAAAATAAAATTTCTTCCAATTAAGAGTGAACGCATCGATCTTGTAAGCCTCTGGATCTCTCATCCAAGAAACAAATTTATTACACTTTTTATTGAGACGACTTGCGAAAAGATCTATGTTTGGGAAACCAAATTCATCTGTAATTTTTTTAAAAGCGTAATCTGCCAGGCTCCATTCTGTTTCTTTATGCATTACTCTAGATGCCCTGTCAGCATGAATGTTGGCCCCTGAAGCAATATAGGAAGCAAATATATATATATTTCGTTCCTGGCACCAAGCCCATATTTTTCTTGCTAAGTGGTTTAATTTTTCATATTTGACGCTACCCATGCGGTTAATTGTACACACTGCTGTTGTATTGTCGATACGACATAGAATATTACAATTTAATTTTTTTTTGCAAAGCTTGTTAAGCCCAAATATACAGCTAAAAGTTCTAGTTCATTTATATGATAATCTTTTTCTACCTTAGACCAAAAACCAAAGGTGGTATGTCCCATAAAATAAGCCCCCCAACCAGACCTAGAAGCATCGGTATAAATTTCTGCCTGGAAATCATCGGAGCGTATTGTGTTATTTGAATATTGAACTTTACTTAACCACCAAGTGAAATCTATGTCTAAAGAGGGTGATATATACATATTTGCCTCATAATCATTTCCAGAGTTTAATAAGGCCAAATACTTTGCTCTTTCGAACAACTTAGTGTATAAAAAAGAGTATTTAATGGCTGGAGCAGATGAAATTAATGAACCAATGAATCTTGAAAATTCTCGTATTTTACAATGTTTCATATTAGAAAATCTTCTTAATAAATCTATTAATTTTAAACGTTTTTCATTAGGCAGAGAAATAAGCATAGTCTGTGAATTGTACAAGAAACCTAAGTATTTACATGTTTGATTTGGTGAAAGGCGACTTTTTTCAAAATTTACAATAAAACCTAATTGTTCTAATAAATTTAATGTTTCTCTTACATTGTTTGCACAAGCTTCTATGGAATTGCCAAAAAGAAGAATGTCGTCTAAATAAATAACTGACAAGAAACCTTTTTTCCTAAGCAAGGCTATTACCGGTTTTAGGATCTTCGTAAAAACCCATGGCGCACAACTTAACCCAAATGGTAAACAGTTATACTCATAAAGACAATTGTTAAAATAAAATCTTAAATATTTTTTGTGGGTGTCTTTTATTGGAACAAGGTAGTAGGCATTTTTTAAATCTATTGTAGCCATAAAACACTTTGGTGTAATTAGTCGCGTCACTGCTTTATGATCCTCTATTTTGAAATGTTTTACCTTGACAAAATTATTAAATTTTTTAAGATTAAGGATCAATCTATACGATCCATCTGGCTTCTGAACAATAAAAATATTAGAAATGAACTGATCCACCCTAGGATTAGCCACAGAAATGGTACCATCTTGCTGCAATTTTCCAACTATATCTCCAATAATTTGTTTTTCTCTATGCGTCCAAGTTGGCTCTATGGGTATAACTGCTTGTATTGGTTTTTTATTCAACGGGATACTAAAACCTGTTATATAAGACAAAATTCTTTTATGGAATGAGAGTCCACGCCACCTTTGAACAAAATGTCTAAGTCTGCCACTAACCTCTACATGGGGCGACGCCGACGCCCCTTTTCGCTCTGATAGTGGTCCTGTCCCCTGGACTGATACTGGCGCCGCTGAACAAGGACATTCTTCCTTTTGTAGGGAACTCGATAACCTTGTCCACTCTGATGAGTTCCCCTTCGTGGCATGAATGGACGTTGGGAGTTTTCCTGCTTACTAGGCCCTGGGCGAACGGATTTCTTACGAACCTTAAGTTGATCGCCTGATTTCTCCAATTCTTTTGCAGATTTAATTGTATTATCCAGTTCGCTTCCAAAAAGGAAATTAGAAATTGGAGTTGCTCTCAAAGTATCTTGAAGGTCTTTATTTAAATTGATTACGAGAAGCTCTCTCCTAGACACTGATTCTGAGTGATGCACATCACTCAGGAGTCGGCCAATGTCATTTAAGCATTCAATGTAATCTTTATTTTCCCACCCTCCTTCTTTTACCATGTTGGTAATCAAAAGGGCAATAGCTGAAGTCGCAGCACCGATCTGTCTTTGCAACTGCGTAAGTCGCTCATCCCGTTTTATGGTGTTCTCAGGTAAGGCCACCTTAACTTCCGGGTTTATTTTAGGAGGATACAGCTCCTGACAATTTTCAGGTGCCAAATATTTTTGTGTTAGTTCCTTTCTAACCTCATCTGTCAAGCCCAAACCTAGTATCTTAATCCAGGATGTAGCTAATTCCAGTTGGATTGGTTCGGAAAATGCCTTTTCTTTATTATCATCTTCTCGAAAGATAGATGAAATATCAAAAACTGGTGGAGCTACCGCTGCTTGTCCTTGATCCTCATCTAATGAAAAAACAAAGGAAACCATGCATATAGACAAAGTCTACTAATAAAATACCATTTAGTTAGCTTTGGTGCAGACTTCCAACTTATATGGGCTTAAAATAATCATTATATTATAAGCATTACTAATTTATTGCCACCCTAGACAATCAGAGTGAGATATTATTACAAGAATATCACTACACTACGTTGCGATATTTACAACCCTAGGTAAATATGAAATTTGCAATATTTACCACTCTAGGTAAATATTGTGACAGTGTGTCGTACTGATGAATTACTTATTAGCATTAGACCACCCTAGGCATAATGAACATTTTTCATTCTTGAAAAATATATTTTAAAGCTGTAATTGCCACCCTAGGCAGGTAGCATACCAGTACAACCGTCTATATGACCCAATAAAAACCAGGGTAATATATAAATTACATCACTGCTAATGCACATAAATAATTATTACTTCTATGTCTTTTTCTAGAAGAATTCGGCATTATCCAAGCGTAAACAAATCGGGAATTTGATAATTTGATGCGAAACGTGTGATCGATTTCGCACTAGAAAGAAGACTGACTGATGATGACAAATACGGCAGGTGACGGAAGGTGTGTGTTTGTTTATTTTTCAGCTTTAAAATAGTGATCGTTTCGGGCTAAACCGAAGGTACTACACAATGGTATTTATGAGACGAGACCGAAGTATAATTATATTAAAAGTTGTATTTACATTCGATTATATGAACTTCAACAGTTTTTTAAAACCTCATCATTTATACTTGTAAATTAGTTGTTAAATTAATATATTGTTTTTAAAAAATAATTTATTTGATTTACTGCAGGACTGGGCTCTATAAGACACTAATTATTCTTATCTTTATAAATTCATAATTATTGATATCTAAATACCCTATCTTTTCTGTTTGCACTGTCTCTAAGAGCCTGGCGCCCACAAAAAAAATAGTATAATTGACAAGAGAACCGTTAATCTAACCTACGACCTATTCTCATGCTTAATTAAATAAAATAAATTAACTATCTTTACAAATTGGCGAATGAGCCAGAAATTCATTACAATGTTATATAATATTAACGACGTTTGACTAAAAGTGATGACAAAGCATAGATACAGAATCTTCTATAGGGACTTGTTGTTTAAACCCGGAAACCATACTTTAACCGTAATTATTATCAGGAGAGAGAAACTCAAACAATATTTACTATATGTCGCCGTCGTACATAGACAGAGGTGACTAGGACTATATTCCTGTAAAGTGATATGTGACACAACCGCCGCTACGCCACTGACGATAACTAACGTAACAGTAACCAACAGTTTATAAAATAAAACAAACACACAAGCACTGTCAAACACATGGTTGTATACAAAAAAATACATGTTACCCTTCCATTACGTTGTTCAAACATGAAAATATTTACCGTAAATAAATATAGGCAGGAATTTGTCAAAGAAAAACGTTGTATCAACAAGGAAGATCGAATTTTAGCAATCGGTCCTAATGAAAGGGAATTTTTTTTATCGTAAAAACAAGCAGTGCGTTAATACTGATAACATTTTACGCAGATTAGCGAACTTGCAAAAATCGTGGTGATTCAATTTAGATTACAGTATTCAAAAAGCCTTTTAATAATACGATCTCTCAATAAACTAATTATTTATGCAACAAGTGCGTAATTACGCAGTAATTACAGTTACCCTGTTTTACGAATGTGAAATTTTGACAATCACATGAGTAAAAAAGGTTGTTTACACATAGGTTACATTCAATATTTTTTTCTACTACTAACAAATAAATAATATAAATCAAAATAAAACCAATTTCCTTTACGAAGTAGTGCGTAAAAATTTATTATTTTTAAATATTACCCGAAACTATATGGACATCGAACATTAACAATAGAAGGTTCACTCTAAGCCCTGCTCTCAGCATTTCCCTTCTTGCGCCGTCACGGAACCTGGTTATTTACCTATATTATGAATTAATTTTAAATTTTTAATTGTTATTCTATATGAATATTATCAAAAGCATGCTCGGCAACACTTCATTTTTCTGTTCTACCATACTTTAAATGAGCTATATGTTCTTAGAATGTTTGTATAGATCTTCTATCCTTTGTACAATTATCACAGCAAGAATGAATGTGTTTAAAACCAAATTTTTCGGAGTTAAAAGCTCCCCAATCGGATCTCCGGGGGGAGCAGTGGAGAACTAGGTTATGAAATCAAAGATCAGTAATATGAAGATCGGAACGTGGAATGTAAAAAGTCTTTTTGCAGCAGGAAAACTAGACAATGCAGCAAGAGAAATGTCAAGACTCAACATGAACATATTAGGAATAAGCGACGTCAGATGGCCAGGCAGTGGCAGCTGTAAAACAGAGAACGGGGTTTTCTATTATTCGGGAAGTAGTGACCCAAAACCACAGTATGGAGTTGGAGTCATTGTAGATAAGATCACCAATGCATCAGTTCTGAGCTTTACACCATACTCAGAAAGAGTCATGATGCTTCAGCTAAAAACATATACAGGAAACTTGAACATCATACAAGTATATGCACCGACTGCAGAGAAGGAAGTAGATGTGGTAGAAGATTTTTACGCAGAAGTAGAAAAAATAACCGCAAGCACTAAAAATATTGATATCACGATAATATTGGGGGACTTCAACGCCAAAGTAGGCAAAGATAAAGTAGAGGCTCATACGGGAGGTTTTGGACTGGGTACGAGGAATGGGAGAGGTGATCGACTAATGCAATTCTGCCAGGAGAAGGACCTAATGATAACAAACACCTTTTTTAAACTTCCAGAGCGCAGACTGTATACTTGGAAATCTCCCGCTGATAATCCACAAAACTTAGTCAGAAACCAAATTGACTATATTCTCATCAATAATCGATATAGGAACTCAGTTAAGGTGACAAAAACCTATCCAGGGGCTGATATTAACTCAGATCACAACCCTGTAGTAACTAAATTGCGGGTGAAGATGAAAAAGACACCAAAATGTCAAAACAACTATATGGATGCAAAACTTCTTAGAGATACAAGAATCTGCAACATTGTGAAGGATGAGGTAAACCAAACTATGAAAAAACTTAATATATCAGGCACAGACAACCCGAAGATAAAGTGGGAAGATATGCAGAAAAGTTTAAACACAATAGCGACTAATCACCTAGTGAACAAAAGACCCCAGGAAAGGAATCCGTGGATAACTTCAGAGATTCTGGACCTTATGGAAGACAGGAGGAAGAATAAGGGAAATGAAAGTGAATACAGAGCACTACACAGGAAGATACAAAAGAAGATCAAAGAAGCTAAAGAAGAATACCTGACTTTGCAATGTGGAAATAGAACTACTCGAAAAGAAGTATGACTGCTTCCATATGCATAAAAAGGTGAAGGAACTGGCTGGATGTTGCAAAAATAAAGCATGTAACAGCGGAATAAGAGATAAATATGAGAACATTATAACCGATATGAAAGAAAGACTGAACTCTATCAAGATGAAAGACCTCCCAGACCAACCGTAGAAAAGAAGGACGTACATTTAAAGATATTGAGGTCAGAAATAGAATATGCCCTAAACACTATGAAAACAGGGAAAAGTCCTGGCCCTGACCGGATCCCATAGAGTTGATCAAGCTCTTTGATGACGACGCAGTTAATATTCTCTTGGACCTCTTCAATTTAATCTACGAAAGAGGGGAAATCCCATCACAGTGGTTGACTTCCACATTTGTGCTCATTCCAAAAAAAACAACCCAAGAGAGTGTTCAGATTATAGATCCATTGCGCTTATGAGCCACATCCTAAAATTGTTCCTGAAGATCATACACAAAAGGATATATAGAAAACTTGAAGAAGACATCAGCAACACACAGTTCGGGTTTCGAGAAGGTCTCGGAACAAGAGAAGCACTCTTCGGGATTAACGTGCTCTTCCAGCGATGTCTAGACATGAATCATGAAGTCTTTGCATGCTTCATAGATTTCGAAAAGGCTTTTGATAAGGTTAAACATGATAAACTTCTTCATTTACTTATTAGCAAGGGCATTGACTCAGAAGACATAACAATAATTAGTAACCTTTACTGGGACCAGAAGGCTAACGCAAGGATTGAGAATCATCTTACAGAGGAAATGGAGATCCGTCGCGGTGTAAGACAAGGATGTATTTTGTCGCCACTCCTTTTCAATCTTTACAGTGAATCTATCTTCAACGAAGTCTTAGATGAAGAAACAGCGGGCGTGAGTATAAGGGGGGAAGACATCAACAATATAAGGTACGCCGATGACACTGTTTTATTAACGAGTAAGATGGAAGACATGCAACATTTGATGGAGAAACTAGAAGACCGGTCTGCTGAATATGGCTTGAAGTTAAACCTTAATAAAACTAAACTGATGATAGGCACGAAATCCCGCAGATACAAAATCAAACAAACTTGACGGTAGCAGGTACACTCATAGAAGAGGTACAAAGATATAGGTACCTAGGAACATGGAATGAACAAAAAGGAGATATAACACGAGAGATGCGAACAAGGATAGAGATGGTCAGATCGACATTCATTAAAATGAAAAAAATTATTCACAAGTCAGGACATAAATATAAAACTCAGAATGAGGATGCTGCGTTGTTACGTGTTCTCTACACTTCTGTATGGGATGGAATCATGGACCCTCAAGAAAAATCATATGGGCAAACTGGAAGCATTCAAAATGTGGTGCTATCGCAGAATGTGGCGGATTGCCTGGACGGAAAAAATCACGAACATCGAGGTCCTAGCAAGAATGCAAAAAGAATGCGAAATCATTAACTCCATAAAAAAGAGAAAACTCCAATATCTTGGGCACGTGATGAGAGGCCACAAATACACACTTCTGCAGTTGATAATCCAGGGCAAGATCAAAGGAAAAGGAGTATTGGAAGGCGCCGTGTTTCCTGGCTTAGAAATCTAAGGGACTGGTTTGGCTGCAGCAACAATCAACTATTTCGAGCGGCAGTCAATAAGATCCGGATGGCTGTGATGATAGCGAACCTCCGATAGGAGACGCACGGCAAGAAGAAGAATAGATCTTCTAGTTTGCCCAACATATTTTTGGTTACGATCCATACATCCAATTTCATATACTCCACTTCTTTCTAATATTTAAATTTTGTCCTTTGAACCACCTAATAATTTCTTAATGTTAAACTGAGTCTGGTATGGTAGCAAGGCCGTACTCATGGCGTTGGGAGTGTAGAAGCTGGCTGAACTTGCAAAGCATAAAAAGATTACGCTGGTCTGAGTACAGGAAAACAAGGCTGCCGACGCCTTAGCCAGAGAAAGATCCGCAGGTAGATACTTAGGGCCTGATCCCTGTGTAGGGATCGCCCAGTGTGTTCGCGAAAGAGCTTTGGAGGTCTGGACGGAGGGTCGGGCTGAAGAGGTATGGAGGACGGCTCCGGGGATAAGACAGCCGAGGCTCATGATACATGGACTCGCGAAGAGTCTCACCAGGGATTTGTTGGGTCTACCCAGCAAGGAGTGCAGGGCCCTGGCGGGATTCTACACAGGACACTATAGGCTTAGACGGCACCTGACTCTGCTGAGAACTGCAAAGAAAGGGGAGTGTAGATACCATACCATCTACTTATGGACTGCCCCGCCTTTGCGTGGGTAAGACTCAGAATCTTGGCGCGACGCCGATCGAGCCAGATTCAGTGCGTCATATTAGGGTTGATTGATTATTCAGTCAACAATGTTAGTCTGAAGGGAAGGAAGACCGGCATCTTGGAGGATCTCTAATGCGGGCTGGGTGGAAAACGGGTCCAATTGGTGGTCTGATACTGATACTGATGCATGTCACGAATTAGCGCTTTTTCCTTCCTATGTTTGAATTTTTTCGACTTTAGGCGATGTCTGAAGATAATTCTATATATCATTCATTTTATAATGAAGCTTTTTAGAAAAAGTGATCACAAACAAGAATAATAATTTTACTTGTACTAAAAAATCTAAATTATCCAGTCACCATTAAAGTTTATCGACGTTAATAAAATTTAATAATGTCAGTAAATAATTCTGGTAGAAGTTCAACACTTACAAGCTCTAAACCAGAAGCACATCATAATATATTACTGATAACTACTTATCTCATAAATAACATATGTGTCAACTTCCGAAAAAAATACAACATCGCCTGTTATCGATCTGTGCGTGAAAATGGATATAACAGGATTTATCCAAGAACTATATTAATGAAACAACAAATATTAGCTATGAGTCAGAAAAGTTCGAACATTGACAACAATAAGAGATAATATCGCAATTGTAAACAGTCAATTCAATTATAAATACAGGATGATTAGGTTTAATACCTTCTGACAGGTATTGTGTTCTAGTAATTTTGAAATGGATACCAAGATCATGTGAGTTGCATTTCATTGCAATATTTATGTCGTCTTGATACCACTGTTACTTTATTATGACGGCAATTTATAACGAAAAAAATATGAGTTACTGAGAATTCGTAAGTGTTTCTCTCTTCGAAAATATATAGGATGCCTTATACTACATCAACCTCAATCCCAACATACTTCGGAGAGCAGCGGATTTTCAGCTGAAGCAAGTGAAAAATTGCCGGAATATTACAGGGTGGTTATCCATATTTTGACCCATTTTGATCTTAAATAACTCAAACACGAAAAATCCAGTTGCGGTTTTCACTGAATAATTTCCTTTCACAGAAAGTTTTTTTTGAAGTATATCTCATTTTATCTTGACAACCGGAAATACCGAAAACAAAATGGCTTAATTTTAAGTATAGGATAACTTTGTTATTTTAAATGGATGGCCCTGTATATTTTCCCAAAATCTTAAGGCCTGTTCCTTCCCCTTTTCTAAAATTTAATACTAGTTATGGTTAATTTTTTTAAATAGTGGACTTATTCTGCTCCAAATGATACTGCATATCAATAAAGATGTGGCAATCACTAACTAATTAAATATATATAAACATTAATAATAAACGAAAAACTACACTTCCAAAAAAAAATCACTACTGCAATGTGGGAATTGTCTTCCACTGACTTCAATGCATTTATCCAAGTTAGTGACACACCTATTAAAACTATGGAGTAAGCATTATTCTGGAATGTTCTCTATCATGTTGCGGATAATTGCTATTAACTACTCTAACCTTTGTGATAGCGGATTATAGCATTTTACATACCCCCATAATAAAAATTCTGGAACAGTTAAGTCTGGGGAACGAGGAGCCCGTGGAATAGGAACCCCTCTTCCAATCCACCTGCTTTCAAAGACGTTGTTTAATGAATTTCTGGTAATTAATGCATAGTCGAGCGTAGCTCTATCATGTTGCAAGTACACTGAATTCAATTTATGTTCCTGCTGTAATTGAGTATATCGACATATGCACAGGATTTTGATTTTACAGTTGGAATTCCAAAAAAGAATTGTCCATAATTTTTTTCCTTGGACAGACCATATAAAACTGTAAGATTTGGCGAATCTCAGACGTGTTCACGAACTTGTCTAGGATTCTCTTCTGCCCATATTCGACAATTATTATTATGTTTATCAACTATTAGTCTTTATCAAAAAATATCTGCTCATAATTGCGCTCTTTTTGGAAAATCAGTTTCTTTTCAAATATTTTTCTTGTAAAATATGTATGTATCTGGCTTTAGTTTGAGAACTTTTATGAAAATTTTTATGGCAGAATAGCTAAATTAAATTACTTACTTAATATTACGTCTGTTTAAGTTACAAACTACAACATCCCCCTTGAGGCCTTGTCCTCAAGATCCTTCATGGCATTGTTTCAATTACCCGAAATGAAACCCATTTCAAATGACGAATAGCATCTTCCGTTACCAATACAATCGTATTTACCTTTAAATTTTGTTCAGGAGTTAACCACTTCGTGAAGAGTATTTCAGTACTCAGCTGACCAACGCTTTCCAAAAATGTAACGGATTTTCTTGGACACTAGAAACATCTCTTTCTAGAAAGCTTGTTAGCGGTTCTCCTTTTAAAAAATGATGGGGTTAAATAAGTA
>MU182966.1:23032-41943 GCA_016904865.1 Pissodes strobi | reverse complement strand
CCAGGCTGGAGAACACCAAAGTACAAAGTCTGGAGCTGATCACTGGGGAGTGATCCAACAAACCCCATTTTTACCCCTGTCAGACTAGGGACCGCCAAAGGAATGAGTCTGAGGCCGATGCTTCGAGTGGAAGCGGCCCTAGGTGGTAGATGCAAAAGCCTACTCGCATCGTCCGGTGAAAGACCACCCCACCAGAATTGGGGAGCGCTAAGTGGTTTTCCCAAATCACGTTCCGCTTCCGCGCTGGTGATCCCGGGTTTCACAGTAGGAATATATGGACATGATGGTGCTTCCAGGATCAAAATATTCCGGAGGTAAACTCCCCGGCCATTCGGATCTCCGGGCGCTGGGTGGCTCTGGGAGCCCTTCATTCCGCATTTCACAGACAGCAAAGATACCGAACCAATTTAGAATAGATTTCTGCAACATAAGAGGCCTAAATACAAACATAAATTCGGTACACCAACATCTACAAGCAAATAGACCACACATATTAGCCCTTACAGAAACACAAGTATGTTCTACAACAATAACAGTGAACTACCTCTATCCTGGTTACGACTTACATACCCGATTTAGATATAAGTTCGGAATATGCCTTTTTGTCCGAAGCGACCTTTCATGTCACCGCGAGGAAACACTCGAACCGAACAACCTTGACGTCATGTGGCTCAAGTTCACCGCCAAGGAATTAACCAAGTTTATATGTTGTCTCTATCGCCCTCCGAGCGATAGAGCCTACCAAAGCTTTTTCTCAACACTAGCTACCACCTTTGACTCAATACAAGTCGATCACCCCAGTTCAGAAATAATCGTTCTGGGAGACTTCAATGCCCACAACACCAACTGGCTCAAACATCACAACAAGACCGACAACGAAGGTAGAGAGGCTGAAGCATTTGCCATCAGCTGCGGGCTTACTCAACTTGTAGACGAACCAACTCAAATCTCAGAGAGGGGCGAATTCGCCGCCCTCCTGGATCTTTTGCTGACCACCAATCCTGACTAGTACAAGGTTACAGTTGGTCCGCCATTAGGTACCTCCGACCACAAACTTATTACAACGGTTTGTGAATTGCCACTCATACAGAAGGATCCACCATTGCCTCGCAAAATCTGGCATTTCAATTCTGCAAACTGGGACGATCTGAGGCAGTTTTACCTAGATTTTCCTTGGCTCGACGTCTGCTTTGCCTGCTTTGCCACTGACGACCCGTCAGACTGCTGCGAAGAGATCATGCAAGTAATCTCCTCAAGAATGGAAGCATACATCCCAAATTCCATCAAGTTACCATCAAAAGGAAAGCCCTGGTTCGACAAAAGATGCGAAAGAGCTGTAGGAAAGAAACAGCAAGCCTATAAATACTGGCAGCAAAATCAGACCGCTGAAAATCGCAATTATTTTATCGAAGCGAGAAACGAGTGCAAGCGTGTGACCGACGAAACTAAGGACAAACACAATCAAAGGATCAGGAATAAACTTTTGCAATGCCCCAGTGGCTCCAGGAATTTCTGGTCGGTAGCAAAGGCAGTAAGTAACAACTTTACAAAAACGTCTCTCCCACCTTTGACGGACGAACGTGGCATCACGGCGACTACAGCCAAAGAAAAAGCAAACATGCTCGCCAAAATGTTTTCATCGCACTCTACCTTAGACGTGCCCCAAAGCAAGACTCTCCCCACTATACCGAACATCAACACCACCATGGCAGAAGTCAAGTTTTCTCATCGTGATATTCGCAAAATCCTTAAAGAACTAGATACGCAAAAGGCATCAGGACCGGACGGAATACCTGCCATCGTGCTAAAGAACTGCGCCAACGAACTAACACCTGTTTTTCCCAGGCTTTTTTCTCTTTCTTGCAGAAAAGGGATTTACCCATCCTCTTGGAAAGTCGCTCGAGTGCAACCTGTTCCAAAAAAAGGCAAGAAAACCACGCCCTCAAACTATCGCTCGATTGCCTTGCTTCCAATAATCTCCAAAGTCATGGAACGTGTAGTCAACCAGCAACTACTCAAGTACCTCGAGAGCAACAGAATAATCAGCGATAATCAATACGGCTTTCGCAAAGAGAGATCGACAGGAGATATATTGGCCTATGTCACTCATATATGCAGTAGGGCAATTGAAAACTACGGAGAGTCTCGAGCGATTGCGTTGGATATTTCAAAGGCATTCGACAGAGTTTGGCATGACGGACTGCTCAACAAACTGCCGTCCTTGGGACTGCCCGCCTCTCTCTGCAGCTGGCTTGCCAGTTTCCTTAAGAACTGATCCCTACATGTTGCAGTCGATGGACACATCTTGGACACATTCACCATCAACGCGGGCGTGCCTCAGGGCGCAATACTTTCAGCAACTCTGTTCCTCATCTATATTAATGACCTGCTGATTGAAACGAATAATCCTGTTTACAGTTTTGCAGATGACAGTACCCTTGTCTCCCACTTTAGATCAGAAAAACCCTTACCAGCGACTGAGACTCATCACCGCAGACAGGAGCAGATTACAGCAATTAATCAAGACCTGGAGATAGTTCAAACTTGGGGCGACCGAAATTTGGTCCAGTTCAATGTAGCAAAGACCCAAGCAGCAACGTTTACTAAGAGGGCCAATACAGCGGGCCCTGACATCATTATGGCAGGATCGACCATTCCTTCATCCTCGTCAATCGGGCTGCTGGGTGTCTCGGTCAACAGCAATATGTCATGGCATGACCATGTTGCTAACATCGCAAAATCAGCCTCCCAGAAGCTTGGTGCGCTATTTCGCAACAAAAAACTCTATACACCGCAGCAGTTGCTCTTGCTGTACAAAGCGCAAATAAGACCGTGCTTAGAATATTGCTCACATATCTGGGGTGCCGCACCAAAGCATACCCTAAAGCTGCTGGATTCCATTCAGAAGAGGGCTGTGCGTCTCGTCGGCGATCCGGAGTTGACCCGGAATCTGGATAGTCTGGAACATCGCAGACATGTGGCCGAGATGTCTCTGTTTTACAGATACTTTCACGGCAGATGTTCCCAGGATTTGGCCCACATAATCCCGCCCCTGGCAACTCCTGTCAGGCAGTCCCGACAGACGGCAGGAGCGCACCAGTTCGTTGTACAACTAGAAACACCTAGAACATCGCTTTACCAGAACTCCTTTGTCTGGCGCACTGCATCACTGTGGAACTCACTTCCAGGACATCTGTTTCCCACTAATTACAACCTACAAATATTCAGGAACCGTGTCAATCAACACACACCGCTCGTCGAGCGCCATAGGATCTACCTTTAGTGTGTGTGCCACTGCCATAAAAAAAAAAGGCAAAGAAATAACCAAGTTAAATCAAACACGCCCAATTATTTAAATTAAAGAAATTTTGTGTAATCTAAAGAATTTTTATTTAAAGCAAATAAATAAAAAGCAAAGAAATCTTTATTAATTTTTTTTTCCACATTTTTATCAGTATACATACAGGAATTTTAATTTAAACAAAGCGCATCTCATTCAAGACCGTTACTAAGGCTAAATACAAAAAAAATTACGTGTACAATACACACGCGGTAGAAGGGAAAACTTCATAAACCTAAATCGAGCGGTTACCCATCCAAATACTAAATAGGCCCGACGTTACTTAACTTCAGTTATCGCAGGAGAATTACTTTTAATTTTTTACTCTTGATAAACTTGTAAGAACTGTGTAACTGTGTTCTATCTCATTCTCTCACAGCTACATCTTATAGGTCTATATCTTGAAACATGTGCACTGCAGTTTTATGCGGTTTAGAACAGGTATATGAGTTTGCGCCTTATTTTTTGGGTAAATCCGGGCAGTTTTCGACGGAAAAAAATATTTTAGAAGAAAAGCTTCTCTCTCTCTTTCTCTCCCTCTCTCTTTGACGTATTCGCGCACGCCTCGTCAGGTCATTTACTTCTGTCACACGGTATCCTTTGTACCGCTATCATCCTATAATACCGTTATCGTTCGATCCTTACCACCATCGCTTCATGTTTCCGCAAGTCATCTACACATCAGGCCGCGTGTATCCATAACCGTCAGTACCATGTCAGGAGAAGCTGTTTTGTACCGTTGGAGGACCGTTTGGAAAGCAAGATCCTGGAGCTTGGAATCGCGTAGACCGTGATCAAAGTAGCTTCGTCCTTGTAGTATCCTTTCTTACCATTTGATACCGCGGTGCTGCTTTTATTATTGAAGCTTATGTTTGATCGTTACGTTTCGCATACCATACCCGCCCTCTGGCAATACTTTATTTCTATATTCTTTATTCGAGGCTTTAGGTTAGTTAAGTTGCATATGGGTAACACTTTAGTTAAGTTTTGATAGTTTGGCTTAGCATCGGATTCATTAGGGCACTCACGACAATACTCGGTTAATTCTTTAGTTAATACGCTAGGTTAGCAGAGGATTCATCAGGGCTTTGGTGATTTATATTTCAAATTGGCAATAGAGATGCTGTATTAGGTTTGTTTTTGAAATTGTTTGTTTTCTTTTTTATTCCATTCCTACTAGTATTAAGCAAATTTCTACAGGCAGCCGGCAACCAGCACAGATATGCGCAATAGACCCCTGGTTCGCCGTTTCTCCACTGTATAAAAGCTATAAGGGGTGTAAGGGATAAAATCAATATTAATATGTTTTCCCAAATGCCAACCTCACCTGCAAGCGGTGCACCCTGCTAGAGAACCAACGAGGCAATGGCGACCGAATTGAGGTAATGGCACTGTTTTGTCCCTGGGATGAGAAATCATCCCAAAAGGCAGATGAATCAGGAATGATCAATGACATAAGGATGCAGAAAACACCGGAAAACTACTGCATTAAAGGCTCGTAAGAGCTTCCCAGGACAAATCATCAAGGAAAATTGTGGAGAAGTGAAAGAAGTTACTGATCATGGATCTCGGATACCAAGATCCGGCAAGGGAAGAGATCATAGGGCTTCCCGGGTCGTCATCCAGCGAAATCCCTGTAAATTGAAAAATAAGCAAACCTTGAAGATTTATATTTGGACTGTGAAAAGCCTTTATGAATGCAATCAAAGAGATGAGAATACTACAAATATTATTATTCTATCTGATTGTCTGATACATCCGATAACCGCCGATTAAATGTTATTGTTGACTATTCTCCCAACTCCATTTTCATGTCGATTTCCTGTGTTACCAGTCTAATAAATTTTGTGATATTCCATATCACACGATTTGTAGTACAAATCGACATCCTAGGTGTAAGCGAAATAAGATGGCCAGGATCAGGAGAATGTAATATGGAATAACACAAAATTTATTAGACTGGTAACACAGGAAATCGACATGAAAATGGAGTTGGGAGAATAGTCAACAATAACATTTAATCGGCGGTTATCGGATGTATCAGACAATCAGATAGAATAATAATGCTGAAATTGAGAGGAACGATATTCAATATAAACATAGTTCAGGTATACGCTCCTATACCGCAGATAAGAGTGAGGAAGAGATTTATGCCTTCTACAGTCAGATTGGGGTAGTGATGAAGAACGTGAAAAAAAGAGATGTCACTATTATCATGGGAGACTTCAATGCAAAAGTCGGTAAAGGGGCAGAAGATAAACTAGTAGGACTCTACGGACTGAGACAAAGAAACCAAAGAGGTGACAGATTAGTTCAATTTTGGCAGAGAAGAAAAACTAGTTGTTAGCAATACATTTTATAAGCTACCATCTAGACGGTTATATATATGGAGATCACACGCGGACAAACCTGGCAACATAGTAAGAAATCAGACTGACTTCATACTTCACAGAAATATCCGAAAAAGGACCCGAGAAGCCAAAGCAAAATGGATGACCGAAAAGTGCAGTGAAATAGAAATACTGAACATCTGTTTGATGATGAACAACGACCCGAAAAACCTTTCGGTTTGATACTGTTGAAGGTCCACATATCACTATATCGGAAGTTAAGCAGGCAACTAAGCTCATGAAAAATGGAAAATGAATGGGTCCAGATGAAATACCATCAGAATTTTTTTAAATTATGGAAGAAGATACCATTGAAACACTAACTGCACTTTATGATACTGGCAAAATCCAAGAAAGATGGCTTGCATCCACCTTTATTACATTGCCCAAGAAATCCAATGCAAAACCGTGCGAGGACTTCCGCACCATTAGCCTGATGTGCTATGTACATAAAATATTTCTCAAGATCCTTCATGCTCGTATATATAAAAAATGTGAAGAGATCAACGGAAAAATACAATTCGGGTTCAGAAATGGACTGGGAACGCGTGAAACATTATTTGCAATCCACGTCTTAATTCATCGGTGCAGAGACGTAAACTGCGACGCATACGTGTGTTACATGTGTGTGAATACATTAACATCAAAAAAGGTGTACGGGAGGGTTGCATACTGTCGCCGCTCCTGTTCAATCGTTATTCGGATAACGTTTTCAAAGAGGCTCCGGAAAATACAAATCAAGGCATCAGAGTTAACTTGTACATAAACAATAAGCCAGTTGAAAGGAAGTCAAAGTTCACTTATCTCGGCTGCACGTTAAACCAAAACTGGGATCACTTACTGGAGATAAAACATATAATTAAAATAGTGAGAAATACGTTTATACAAATGAAACCGCTTCTGTCCTGTCGAGATCTGAATCTGGACCTTAAAAAGAGAATAGTCAGGTATTATATATACTCCACTCTTCTATACGGTGTAGAGGCTTGGACGCTGTCAGACACTATGGAAAGGAAGCTGCAAGCCTTTGAAATGTGGATTTTCAGAAGAATTCTTAGAATCTTTTGAATAAAAAGAATTACCAACGAAGAAGTGCTCGAAAGAATGGGATGTGAACCTGAGATCATGCCTACTGTGAAACGTTGAAAATTAGAGTAGGTTGATGGCCGACGAGGACCTGGGAGAAGAAAAATTTCTTGGCTAGCTAACTTGAGAAAATGGTTTGGAGCAACATCTACTGAACTGCTTCGATGCGCAGCCAATAAGATCCGCAGAGCTATGATGATAGCCAACGTCCGTAATCGGATAAGGCAATAGAAGAAGAAGAAGATAAGCTGCCCGGTGAACTGTGGACCCTTTTCCACGTTAATCCAAAGCGGTGGTGCCCGAGAAACAACCATTGGAAGACAGAACTAATGGTTAAAATTAACCGTCCAATAGCATTGCATGCAGAAGAAAACCAAAGCGCTTCACACTACCTAACAACAATAGTTAATTTTGAATAATTTAATACATCCAGCATGTTTAACTTGATTGCTTGCTGCAATGTTTTATTGGCTCAATATTAAGATTACGCATCTCAATTTAAGATCAATATTTACTGGCTTCAATAAATTTTTAAGATTGGTACGAGTAAATACTTGATATTGTCTTAGTGGTAGAAGCCACTAAAATATAATATTTTGAATAAAACCGTAAATTTACCAGACTATGTTCGATTTAGAAAGGATAGAGTGGGCAGGGCACACCAGATGGTGTCAATCTATAAGTGTGGCAATCTCTTAAAGAAGAAACTTTTGATTTTAACTTGCCAATCTGGAATCTGGAAATGGTGAGAGGGTGGCCTTGAAAAGGCCGCGGCACTTAGGCCCCATTAGACCCCCTGTGCGTCCTCTCCAGGTCAACCAATCCATCTAGGCCATCGTCCAGCCTAGTGTTGTAAAAAAGGCGGCGATGTTGCCCGAGGAGGCTGTTCTAAGAAAAGCCATGGTTGGCCATCGTTCTCCCAAAATGGATTCCCTTAGTTCCGAAACAGCGTCGCAATCGCAGAGCAGATGCTCTACTGTTTCGTCCTCCTGTTCACAGCCTCTGCATATAGGTGTCTCGCATAATCTCATTGTGTGGAGATGTTTCCTTAGCTGGCAGTGTCCAGTCAGAATCCCCACCACGAGTCGTAGGGTCTTCCTTGACATATCCAGGTATGCTTTTGCTGCAGACTCATTAGGGTAGCTTAAAAACTCCCTGGCCAGTCGACAGTTAGTTGTTTCGTCCCATCTTGCCCTAAAGTCTTCATGGGTGATCTTTTTTATCATATGTATCGTCGTCGCGACAGGTAGGTTTGAAGGGCCTGCTCCGATAAAGTTTGAACCGGCTGCCTTTCTAGCCAATTTGTCCGCTGATTTGTTACCTTCGCACTGTGCATGTCCTTTAACCCAGCACACAGAAATTCTGTTTTTGCGGGCAGCATCCTCCAGTGAATTATGGCATTCTAGTACTGACCTGGCTGTAAGTTTACAACTTCTCAAGGCCAGTAGTGCTTGTCTACTATCAGTGTAGATTTTAATAGTCTTGTTCTCAGTATTCCTGCGAACAATCTCTTTTGCGGCTATGGATATTGCAGCAAGTTCAGACTGAACTATGCTTGCGTGTCCCTCCATAGGCCATTTAAGTTCAATTCGCAAGCTTCGGGAGTAAATTCCACAGCCTGCTCCTTCCTTGGTTTTTGAGCCATCCACGAAAATGTTAACCGCACCTTCGGTTATAGGCTCAAATGGTTTTATTTGTACATCATATAGTTTGTCGAAGACAAACTTGGGAGGTATGCTATCTGCACTTACCTGCAGTAGTGGCAGTCTTACGACTGCCCCTTCCCACAGGTGGCGTCTAGTCTCTCCACATTCTATGCTAGGTTGCACACCAACGACTTTGAGCCTTAGCAATGCAGTCAGAGCCACCTCCCTCAGGTAAATATCTAGGGGAGGCAGGCACAACATTACTTCCATGGCTCTGGTTGGGGTTGTTCTCATAGCTCCCGTTACAGTTAGGCAGGCAGTTCTCTGTACCTGACTGAGCTTAAGCATTGCCGTTTTTTGTTGACTCTTGGGCCACCAAACTACGGCTCCATAGGCAATCATAGGTCTTATGATGGCAGTATTGATCCACATTACGACCCTGGGTTTCATCCCCCAGGTTTTACCCACGGTCCTGCGGCACTGTTCATAAGAGATGTATGCCTTCTTTAGTCTTCGTTCTAAGTGAAGATTCCAGGTTAATTTAGCATCGAAGGTGACCCCAAGGTATTTTACCTCAGATGCAAAATTTAGTTGTGTGTTTAGGAGGGTCGGAGGTCGCAGTGGCTCCATCCTCCTTTTTCTGGTGAAGAGCACCATCTCCGTCTTCCTGGGGTTTACAGACAGGGAGTGCTCCCTGCACCACTTTTCGACTAAGCGAAGGGCACTCTGCATTCGATTGCACAGAACTCCTTCAAACTTTCCGTTGAGCAGTATCGTAAGATCGTCTGCATACGCATTGGTGTAGAATCCATCTGAGTTGAGGCGATGCAAGAGGCTGTCGAGAACAAGGTTCCATAGCAGTGGCGACAGAACGCCTCCCTGCGGGCAGCCTCTGGCAACGATGCCTCTCACTACAGTATCTTCCACCTTTATTTGCACGCGTCTCTTCGAGAGCATGTTGAAAATCCAGCCACTGACAGCAGGAGGGACGCCCCTGTTTGTTAAGGCAGCATTGATTTTTCCAAAGGTGGTTTTATCAAACGCACCTTCAATATCAATATATACACCTAAGGTGGACTCATTATTGTCCAGCTATCTCTCTATCCGGCTCACTGCTGAATGCAAGGCCGTGTCGGTCGATCTTCCCGTAGTGTACGCATGTTGGTTGGGATGCAGCGGTCGGTTGACCAGTACGCAGTCCCTCAAATATCGCTCACACAGCCTCTCCAGAGTTTTTAGCACAAAGGATGTTAGGCTGATTGGTCGATAGGCTTTAGGGACAGTGTAATCCATCCTACCTGCTTTTGGTATGAACACCACTCTTACTTCTCTCCATGCCTTCGGGATGTAGCGCAGCGCTAGGCATGCCCAGAACACCTTTACCAAGTGCGGCAGTAACTCGTCCAAGCCCCACTGTAGTAGAGCTGGACGGATGCCGTCAGTACCTGGCGATTTGAAGGGTGAGAAGCTTAGTACTGCCCATCGTATTTTGTCTTCACTAACTATTTGGTTGGCACTTTGCCAGTCCAGATCAGTAGGTTGAAGGTTTGTCTCGTCTGGCCAGTTCCTGTCGTCTGTTACCGACGAACCAGGGAAATGGGTCTGCATAAGCAGTTCAAGACTCTCTTGTAGGTTAGCGGTCTTAGTGCCGTCCTCCCTTGTTAGTAGACCTAGGTCGCGATCTTTGTCTTTTGCGAGGACCTTGTAGAGCCGTGCAGTCTGCGAGTGATCTTCGATCTCCTCACAGTAGACCCTCCAGGCCTCCCTCTGTTTTTTCCTTACTAGTTTTTTAAACTCCCGCAGATTGGTGCTGTATTGCTCCCAGTCGGCTTGAGTTCTAGTTCTTTTTGCTCTGTTGAAAGATTTTCTCGCTGTCCTCTTGAGTTCTCCCAGCTCGTTGTTCCACCATTTTGTGGCTTCCCCTGGTTGTCGTTGTGATGCCTCAAGAGGGCAAGATTTTTCAAAGGCTTTAGTTATGGCGGTCTGTAGGCCTAGCATGCGACTTTCCAGGCCGTCATTGTCTTTAGGCGTATTCCCCTCCACTTCCCGTAGGTTCTCCCGAAGCCGGACGAGGAATTAAGCTCGATCCGTCCTTCGGGGATCCCTAAAAAGCTTCCTGGGCGCCTTTATTGAGCTAAGCTCAAATGTTAACCAGCGATGATCTGACATGGTGACCTTGTCAGAGACATGCCAGTTTATGACTAATTGAGATATGCCCGCCGAGGCAAGTGTTATATCAATTATGGTTTGACTCCTGGAGTTAATAAAGGTTGGTGCAGTACCTCTATTGAGAATGTTAAGGTTGCTACCTGTAATGTAATCATAAAGTGATTTACCTCTAGCATTGTTGTCTTCGTTGCCCCAGGTCACATGGTGTGCGTTAGCGTCACAGCCCAAAATGACCTCCCATTTCTGGTTCTGGCAGTGTGCTATCAGGTCCTCCATTTCCCTCGTGGGAGGCAGTGTAGCCGAGTCCTGGGGGAGGTGCACTGCAGCTAAGACTACAAAGTTAGTTTTGCCGGCCAATACATATTCCATCTTCACGGCCGTTAGGTCAGAAGTGGACAAGTGATATAAAGGCTGGGCTTTAATGTTCTGAGGTACATATATTGCAGTCCTCGGTCTTTCTGTTGTGGGTAGGCTAAAGATGCGCCCACTTAGTCTGGTTAGTCCAGTTACCCTGGATTTCACTACCCAGGGTTCCTGGATCAAGGCCAGTGCATTCTGCGTTTCGTCCAGGTGGCGACAGAGAACTGCCGTCGCAGCCCGGCTATGATGCAGATTGCACTGGACTAAGCTAACTGAACCCGCCATTGGGTTATTTTTAGGGTTGGTTCGGCTGATGAACCCTTCCTTTTGCCAGCTCAGGGCTATCCGCTTCGATGTCCTCCTCCAGGAGGGCATCCTCGTCCACTGGGGCGGCGGCATCAGTCGTTCCCGACGGCTCAGCCCCCCCAGCTTCAGTCTCCATAGGCTCCTGAGCTGGTTTACTAATTTTGGGGTCCTCAACAGAGGGTGTCCCGTCTTCTGGTTTGTCTGGCCGTACTCTAAGTACGAGGGAGGTGAAGATGTAATTCAACCTCATCGATCTCGACCTTAGAGTGGCCATGTCCTCGTCTCCGACACCGAAGACGAGGAGGTGGCCTTTCGGCTCATTTTTGGCCTCATGGTGGAAGAGGCACCACTTGCCGACGTTTAACTTGCCAAATAAAACTACGTAATTCCAGAAAATTTGGAAGCACTACCTTTCAGAGGTTAATCGATTTTTAAGAAGTTTTTGCCATATGCACTAAAATTGTTTTGATAAAAAATTATAATCTGGATAAGTAACCCTGGCACTGTAATTAAGAAATTATCAAACTCAGTAATTTGATTTCATTGATAGAAATAATTATGAATTATTATAAAACGAAGTTATTTAAAGCAAAACTACTCTGGTTACTGAGATATATCAGGCGTTTTGTTATAATAATTAGAAGCTGGTAACTTATGGCATCAAGTTCCTTGTAATTAAAAAATCACAATCCCTTTAATTTGACTTGTTTGATAAAAATTGTTATTAATTATTATTAAAACTTATTGACAATTTGTTGGTAACAAATCTCAAATAGTGCATGGAAATCAATAATGTTGAAAATGTTTATTCTGGCTCAGTACATGAAAGTTTTATTTAGAAAGTTCTTATCTAAATTTGATTTAATGCCACCAATAGGTTGAAGATATTGACATAGTTGTTCTTATTGTTCAACAAAATGGTTCAGTGTACTAATGATGAAAAGGTGAAATACTATTAATTTATGGGCAATGTAAACGAAATGCAAATGCAAAGAGTTTACGCACATCGTTACCCAAGCAGAAAGCTTCCAGATAACATAACTTATAAAATTTGTACAAGAACCTAAAAGAGAGAAGCTAAACCAAATACCGCACTACTTAAGTTTAATTCCATGTAGAATCCAAATCGTTTTCAAAGTCTTCTAAATTTTCGATGATTACATATAATGAAATACAAGGTCGAGTAAAATATTTGTGCGAAGACAAAAATTATATGAATGCCCAAATGGTGGAGTTCGGAACGGGGGGGCACCAAATACCTCCATACATCTATGAACTTGCTTACAAGCTATTAAAATAAAGATTGTAAATAACAAAAAAAAAATAAGGCGAAATCAAAAAAACTAAGTCACATGCTCCTACATAAGGTCAGTTGAAGATTGATCACGCACACATTGTAAATACCCCATCTCCTTAAAACATAAACTTGTTTATTTTCAAATAACTCTGATTGTTGAATTAAAATTGCACATAATAATAAACTATACTTATATACTAAAGAGTATATTGACACCACTGAGCACAATTTGGGGGCACAAAGTTATAAGAAAAATTAATAGTTTAAACGGCGTTAACTAACTCACCAGTCTAAATATCACGCACATAATAAAACCTATTGCCGGCGATTTTCTGAGGCGAGAACTGTAATGTCTGGTATAATTTTATTTTATGCAGGTTGTCTAGAACTCCAGAACGTACGGCGTTATTAAGGTGCGTACAGACCTGACGAGACGCGCGCGCGACAAGCACGCGACGCGCCGACCGGGCGCCTGCTACGCGAACGCGACGCGCACGGATTTCTCGCGCGCCTGCTGTGAGCCATGTAGAGAGACACGCGCGCCACGCGACTAAGTTTTATTGCACTTCTTCACTGATTCTCGCGCGATTGCTACGCGACTACTACCCGTCCACACTGCGCCTCGCTCTTTCTTTGATCTGCCGTCGAAAAACCGACAAGAGACGGGTAGCGACGCGCCTCGGACAGGCGGCGCTAGCGCCGCGCGCGCGCCCCGTCCACACTTAGCAATTTTGGACTGTCGCGTGCGTGTCGCGCGCGCGTCGCGTCAGGTCTGTACGCACCTTTAAGTGAACGGTGGAAAAGCTAGGGAGCCTAAGAGCCATGACACACACAGCGGTTTTCGACGAATCGGCTGCCGAGTCGGCGACTATGACACACACACAGCTGTTTTTGCCGCGGCGCGGCTCATGCATCAGATGACGTGCCAAGGCGGCTAACAAGCAGCGACTCGTCAATCACGGCCTTGTGTGTTTTCCCCATTTGCAAAGTATATTATACGCGCAGAGTCGTCGTCCGATTGGCAAAAACCGCTGTGTGTCATGGCTCTAAGTGCCAAAAATCAAGATTTGAACTTCTTTGCATAACACAGAATAAAACAGACCTAGTTACTGATATCGATGTTTTATAAGAGACCCAAGTTCATATTTCTATTTAAACCGTAAGTACATACGTATAAAACTAACGGACGGCCTATCTCCAGGAAGGCAAGTCAATGCTTTTTCTTCTTATTTTTTACATTTCTTATTAGTTGTAGCGTAGCCATACAAAGTGATGTCATTTTCAAACATTCTGTATTATATCGAAATATTTATTTTCAAAACTCTTAAAATTTAACGGTATACAGGGTGTCGCGAAATTAGTGGACGAAACATCAACATGTATTTATCGGTCAAAAATAACTAAAATTTTTCTTATAAATATATGTCGGGATGGGAGCTAGAGCCTCTTCAAAATGAGCCCCTGAATATGGTTTTCTTTAATTATTTCCGAAACGGTCTAAAAAAGAGTTTTAAAATTTTGGGATTCTACTAACTTTAATATTCTGAATTTAAAAATGGAATTAAAAATAAAAAGTTTTAGTCAGGTGCGAACATTTTAGGGGGTGAATCTAAAATTAACTTTTTTTTGGGCTAACGTTTAATATATATTTTTTCTTCAAATTTTGAAAATTTGAATTTTTTTTTCGCAAAAAAGTGCCTCTTAGTTTGCTTCGCTAGGACGCAGCGTTTTTGAGAAAAACGGATTTTAAAGTACACTGACTGCCAAAAACGGGTGTAAAATGAAGGTTATAATTTTTGATATTCCCCAAAAATTCCTTTTGACGTTACAAAACTTCATATTATTATAAAATAGTAGAAACACTTGTTCCAGAAAAAAGTTATGACAGATTTTCAAAATTTGATAAACTATAGCATTCAATTTACACCCGTTTTTGGCAGTCGGAATACATTTATAATCCGTTATTCTCAAAACCCTGCGTCCTAATGATACGAAATAAGAGGCAATTTTTACCCAAAAAAAATAAAATTTTAAAAATTTTTAAAGAAAATAAAAAATAGCCCACACAAAAGTTGACGTTAATTTTTCATATTCACTCCCAAAATGTCAAGCACCTGACCTGACTAAAATTTTCTATTTCTTATTCCATTTCCGAATTCTAATTATTATTAAACTTAGTGTACTAAGGGGAATTCCAGAATTTTAAAACTCTATTTTACATAATTTTGGAAATAATAGAAAAAAACATCTTTAGGGGCCCACCTTTAAGAGGCCCTAGCTCCCATAGGGGGCGTTTCCCGATATAGGTTTATAGAAAAAATTTAAGGTATTTTTGATTAATAACTACAGGGCTAATGCTTCGTCCTCTAATTTTGTGACACTCTGTATAGGTATACGGTATATATACTGTATAAGTGGATATGGTCAAAGGTAGCCATTCATCTTTTAATATACTAATCTGACACGGTTCTACCAGAAGCAGATATCCAGTTGTTTTAATGGATACGCGATGTTTTATTACCTAGTAGATATTACGAAAAATGTGAAACTCATAGCTGTTTATTGCTTGGAAATGGCTCAAAATAAGTTATCTACATAATTACATATTATGTACATAACAGTATAACCTTTCTTCTAGGATCTTAAAAAGAAACAGCCCAATTTAAAATAAACAAGCGTTATACCCGGATTTGCACGATTTTTCAATTTTTTGGTTGATTGGACCTCGTGGTATAAATTGCCAATAACATACATAAAAATTTGATTTTTTCAGAAAAATAAGCTTTGAAAATTCAACAAATAAAAATATTTTTCGAGACCGAGACCGTCACCGAGAGCCTCGTTACCTTGGTCTCGGTCTTGGTCTCGGTCTCGATAGGTAAGTCTCGGTCTCGATTCTAATTTCCAGGTCTCGGTCTCGGTCTCGTTTTCGAGACCGAGACCGAGACAAGACCGAGACCGAGACCATAGTCTCGCGAACCCCTAGTTGCGGTGTATTCAGTTTTTCGAAGTGGTCATGCCAGGACTATATCGATTGACGAGGATGAAGAAAAGGTCGATCCTCTCATAATGATGTCCGGGCCGCATTTTCAGAATTCGCCAACACATTAGCCGCTCGGAACAATTCGGGTAATTGCAGATTCGTAAAGTCCCGACATATTAGACTAATTCGTCGGCGATTTACGTATGAAGGTACTGCATGGCTGGAACCCTGCATGACAATAATAATGGTAATCATTGCTCTTCGTGAATAACATTGATGTAACTGAGCTGTGAGAAACATTGATTTCAAGTGAATATAAATATTAAGTTTATTAAAGCTGAATAATCATTAAATGGATCCAAAGACATTGCCAAATGTGTGTTACAAAGATACATCCTCTAATACGATTAGGTTGCAAATAAGTGATCAAGACGAGTTTAAGGTATGTAGATCTTTATTTATGTAGGTTATGTTTATGTCATTCATATACCTCGGTATTTACGGAAGTGTCTGCTCGATCGTCGGAAGGTCGAATATTTTCAGTAATTCGAGTATAAGAAGGTCATTACTGTGAGTAGGTCTGGAATAGTATATTATTTTATATGAAGGAAAAGTGATACTTTTCATGGCGCGCTCGTGTGTAACAGCCGAACGGAGTGAGGCTGGTAATAGAGAGCAAGCCATGAAAAGTAACTTTTCCTCCAAATAAAATATGCTGTTTTTTCTTCAAATGTCGACAAATTAATGCAAAAACATCTCTTTTTAATAGTAATAATATCTAATTATTATTAAAGATAAGTGGGTTTGCAAGGCGGCTTAGACCGGTGTCGGTGAATAGGCACAGGCTGTTGCTATAGTAATGTAACATAAAGCTGTCAGTGGACACTGTCAACAATAATTATTTTTTTAAGATAGCGTCTCCGATTGCGTTTTAATTCCGTAATTGATAAGCAGTTATTGAGTAAGTTCGATTAAATAATAACCAATTTGCTCCTAAATTAGTGATTTTTAGAAATGCAGTCACAAATTGAGTGATAAACACAAATTGTAGGTTAATAAATCTCGAGTTGTTGACGCTTATTTTGTTGTCTGTTTGTATTGTATCTATGTTGCTATGACAACACTTTTACCTCCGCCGGCGAAAAAGTGAAAGGTAAAGCTCCGGCGGAGGAAAAACGAAACTTCACGGCCGCCTACACAGTCGAGTAATGACGGATTTACGGACGTTTGAAGAAAAAGGTATTTTCTGAACCTGTGGAACATAACATAATAGCATAAAAAACTTTGTGACATTAGAATATTCAGTAATCGTTTGCGATTTTCAAAACACTGAAAAGTTTAGTATAATCAAATATATTCACATCTTATAGCAAAAAAAATCTCTTATCCAGAAAGCATATAGGGCTGCTACGGCATTAGCCCTTATGTTGGACGATATTTCAACAGCCTGTGATGATGGGGATAATTACTGTACTGTTTTTAGATTTCTCCAAAGGATATGATGCCAGTGAACATTGCTTATTCTGTTCTACGCAAGGATATTATGGTTTTGATCTATCTTCGGTTAATTTAATAAAATCATTTTTGCAATACGGCCAACAAGATGTTTTAGATTATGGGATGTCATCTGGGTGTAGTGGGTGTAATACATAATTGTTATCGGGTGCAACACAGGATCTTTATAACTTACATAATTACTGATATTTCAAATTAGGTAAAATATTGTAGGATAGTCAATACGCAGTTACATTATCAACACCTGTTTAATTAAATTTATCACGAATGAACGAATTTCGCATATTTGATATCAATCTATCACATGTTTGAACAATACTGTTTGAATGAAAAGGTCGAATTTCTTATGTCAAATAATATATGTTAATCAATTTATCATAATTTGGCTTAAATGCGTCAATGATTAGCTAAAATCTACAAATTTGTATGCGCCCTTAGAGTTTAGAGAATATTTGCCCCAATCATATTGAAGGCTAATCGAATATATTAAATGTTTGTTACAAGATTCCCCGTACTCGGCGTAAGATTTTAATATGGCCGCAACGTGTGCACATGTTTAGTTCATCATGATGTTTAGGCGTGCATGCAGCTCAATCCATATTATTCACTGGTGTGTTTAGTTTAAATAATATGCAAACAAGTGTGTACGGAGTAAATTTTAATGTGTAACATGTGACTTAGCAGCCTGAATAATGAGTAAATTCCTTACTGTACGGTAAGTGCATTTTTTAAGCCTAAGTTTCTATTAAGATGGATGGCTGGCCCCTCGGCTGGCCGCGCATCAAGATCATTATACAAAATGCTGGTTTCATGTAAAATTATAAAGTATAGAAGCAATTTTTCTGTTATTTTTTGTTTGTTTGAAAATGTTTCGATTACAAGGAAGTCGAAGGAAGTCGAATAGAATAGGTAATTATAATACGTACGCCAGAATATAGTTTCCATATGTATTATACGATACGAGAAAGGGTTGGGTTCAGTCAATATTCTATGTTTTTGTCTCAAATAAATATGTATTAGGAAGAACTCTGTTATTTTTATATGAAACGTTTTGATTAGCTTTTTAAAAGATTAATTGAAATAAAGGGTTGGGTTCAGTCAATCTTCTATGTTTTTGTTTCAAATACATATGTATTAGGAACAACTCTGGTATTTTTCAATGAAACATATACTCGTTTCCATTACCTTTTACTAGTCGGTACCCCCTTATGTGCAAAAACAAACATACCATCTTTCATTAATATCAACGAAAATACTTTTAAATAATTGGTAAAAAATATTTTTTTTTAATTAAAACTTTCGACACTCTGTGTATCGAAAACCGTTAGTATTTCGATACATTTTTATACGACACTGTCTACTTATTTTGACATTTTCTATTGGTTCTTAAAGTTTCTTTTCTCAAAAATCATTGTTTTTAGAACAGAAAATTGACAATTTGGAAATCGCAGAGCTTCTAACAGACGCGCAGGTAGAGGTGTTGGTTAATGGCAACACTGGGGCCAAGGTTTGTCTGAAAAGGGGTATTAAGAAGTTGCAAGTAAGTAAAAATGTATATCTTTTATGAAATAAAATCTTTTAATTTCGTGCAGAAAATCAGAAGTTGGTAATGTTGGCTGCCTACCTACATAATTATAAAAAGATCTTTCCAATCTAAAATTACTAAAACAGAGTTTTATCCACAATACCGAAACAGAATATTTGCACTCGACGCGCGTTTCGCTAACCATGTTAGCATCATCAGGAGATGATCAAAACTTTAATCATCATTAAGTTTTAATCATCTCCTGATGATGCTAACATGGTTAGCGAAACGCGC
>MU182966.1:5239-22932 GCA_016904865.1 Pissodes strobi | reverse complement strand
CTTTAGAATCGCTAGAATCGCCTCTCTCACCTAAAATAATAAAAATCAACGAAACTGTCACATCAGATCCAGGAAATTAACTGAACTTACGAATGGAAATCCTTTTTGTATTATGCATAATTTTTGACACCTCTTTTTCTCGATATTTTTATAGAAAAATATATAGATTATATTTTTTTATTATTATTTATTATTTAATCATGTTTCAGTCAAATATGTATACAGTCGATTTCATAAATATATTAAAAAATGTTTTATAGGTGGTGTCAGTAAAATTTTAATATGTAATTAAAGTGTCATACATATTTATGAAATTCACTGTACATAGTAAATTCTAGCATATTTAAACCAAATATACCCTACATAAATCGTCAATCATGAAGTGGTTTTCGGAAACATTTATGTGTGGGTTGGGTTACATGAACCGCTTTATTAATGTATCTCTATATTTAGCACAAATTATCCATATATTTGAAACAAATGGTGGTATATTTGACTCAATATTATGCCAGGACGCAGTTGAATATATGGGCTGTTTATTAAAACATCCATGTATTTGGGAAAAATTACATACATGTGAATCAAACCGTGGGATATTTAAACAAATTGTGTCACAAAAATATTAGAAATACTCAAGTCATTTACTAAAACATATCCATGATTGGTTTGACACCGTGCGGTGGTTTTCTGAAACATTTTTTTATTAAGGACAATACATCACAAGTTTCAGTTACTGCTACCTACTGCAGAGTGAAGCTTATATATAATTGAGATAAATATTTTTGTATTTCTAGTAATTATTTTGTGTAGTTGATTTAATTTTATAAATAATTGGCTTATATCAAACATATATGTAATTGGTTCATATATATATATTTATTTAATACTTCATTTCCTTTTTGTGTGAACCGTTTGGAATACCCAATTATCATGAAGCTTCAGTTATTGTAAATAATGAGCTGAAACACATTAAAATAATATCCATAAAACATAAGCTCCATAATTAGGAAGTCTAAAAAAAGCAATTCTCATTTGATTTGACAGTATTAAAAACCGTAATTGCATAAAAAATGATTACGTTATAAAAGTTGATAATGCTTTTTTAAGTCAGTTTGAAACGTGGGCGTTATTATGAATCAAGATATGCAGAGCATAAATGTTTTAATAAAAAGGTATATTTTTATGAAACTTAGATGATAAATATTAATCTGAATGTGTGATGACTTAGTCCTCTCACATTTTAATTATTTATGATTTAATATGGCAATACTATTTCGTAAGGAGGAACAAATGATACAAAAGACTCAAAACATACGCGCTGCTGATTAATTCTTGGCATTAGGTATATAAAATTATTGAATCAAACATTTTGAAAATTTTCGGTAGTTATTGTTTATTTTTCCATGCTCTTTACTAACAGCAACATTTATTCCTTGTTCAAGTATACACAACATAAATATCAGAGTCAGAAAAAAAATTACTATTCCGCGATATTTTAAGAAGTTTGCTCTACAATATTCTTAATTATTTTTTGATCCTCTATTTTATTTCAATTCTTTCAAACTTCGCCAGGATCCTGCTAAGAGTAGCATTGCTCAGACTTTATAGATGCTGAATAATTAAATGGATAATTTTGGATTCCATTTCAGATCTTTTCTCTTCTAAAAACTATTTTAGTGTTGGAAAATAATATGGTTTTTAGTAAATATGCCGTCAAAATAGGCTACTCTAAGTATAACCATTTTTTTATCAGTGAATCAGCCTTCCAAAGCAATGTGGTGCACTGAAAAACAAACACGAACTTCTGCTTATAGTTCTAATAATTTTCCTCGTAATAACCATTTTATTTCTGTACGAAGAATCAGAGATTTATGAACACTTTCCAATTACTCACATAATATTTTCCATCGTCTATCATAATACTTATGACCTCTATATTGTTGGTATTTGCAGAACACCTGACGCTGACATGGATATATTCAGTCAACCATTACTGAGCTTGAGTCCCTGCCCTTAAAAAGGAAATTAATTTTGTGTGGCGACCTTAATGTTGACATTTCCAGTGTGTGTGATGCTCAAGAATCTCTTCGGTCCATTTTCGACTCTTTTAGTTTAATCATGCATATTAACTCACCAACTAGAATCATCAAAAACTAGTTCTAGTACTAGAGACTATGTCGCGTTATCTTTTGATCTAGAATTCAATGACTGTGCTGTCTTTAACTCGGATTTATCTGATCATGAGGCAGTATTAACAGAATTTTCGGTAAAATCCAAATGCAAAATTGCTTCACGTAAATTATGCATATATCTCTGATGCTAATCGAATTTATACAGTTTCTTCTTTATACCTGTAGCATTTGCTGAACTTCGCAGTACAATTAACGACATTAAAAACAAATCCTCATCTGGGATGATGGGCTTACTCTGAAAATGTTCTCAAACCTGCCGGAATGCACATTAAACCATCTTACTACTTTAATTAACAAGTCATTCCAAAATGGGGTTTTTCCAAACGGTCTTAAGACGGCAGTAATAGTTCCTTTGCATAAAGAAGGAGATAAGGACCAAGCTTCGAACTCTCTCTCCCAATTGCGCTCCTTCCCACATTATCAAAGATCATTGAAAGATTGGTTAAAAAAGGCTTCTATTTTTTCTCTCTAAATATAAAATACTTACGACCCATCAATTTGGATTTCTAAGTAACAACTCACCAAATGATGCTATGTTTCCCTCTCTAATTATGTATACTGTAACCTGAACAACCATCACTCTACAGCAACAATGTTCTGTGATTTCTCTGAAGCTTTCGATTGTGTAAATCATAATATCTTAATTGATAAATTGCAGTACTACGGATTCAAAGGAGTGCCTCTCGAATGGTTTAAGTCGTATCTCGATCTCGATATCTTCTTGCAAGCCAATAGATTGTGGGGTACCCCAGGGTTCAGTACTAGGCCTTATTTTGTTTCTGCTGTTTATCAACGACATTGCTTATCTGGATATCAGCGGTAAAGTCTGTCTCTTTGCGGACGATACTAGTTTCACTTGGAGCAACCCGGATATTACGGCGCTTCACAGAACTGTTTCTAGTGACTTAATCACCATCAGATCATGGTGCGATTATAATCTCTTGTGCCTCAACGTTTCTAAAACTAAAGTTTTGTCATATAAAAGTACGTTGCAATCTTTTGTGTTTAATAACACCACTATTGACGTACCGTTGAATCTATGAAGTTCTTGGGGCTTGTTGTGGACAACCTTTTAAAGTGGAAGTAGCACATGCATGTCTCATCAAAAAAAAACTTAAGTTGTCAACTGCTAGAACAGTCTATTATGCCCTTTTTGAGGCGCATCTTCGATACGCCCTTCCATTCTGTGGTACGTGTTTTGCGACTCAATTTGAGCGTATTTTCAAACTACAAAAGAGAGCTGTCCGATACTCACTGAGATTAAACAGTAGAACTCATTGCCAGGATTTGTTTCAAAGATTTAAAATATTTACTCTTCCTTCCTTATTCATATTTGAATCCGTTTGCTTAATCCGCAAGCACGTATCTGCTATTCCAGAAAGGCCATCTCACAACTATCTACTTAGGAATACCGAGCATGATCTTTATCTGACAACCCCACGCTCAGAGTTAATTAAAAGCTTTATACTGTACACGGTGATCATTTATAATGTCACCCCCTCTTAACTTTTTAGTTTTTCGCATTAGACAAAAATGTTAAATACAAAAGTTGTGCAGAATAATGTAAGCTATTTGCAGAATACATTTATATATACAGGGTGTTGCAGAAATGAGTTACAGGTTAAAGTTACATTTTTTTAAATGAAACGCCCTGTTTATTATTAATTTTTTGGAATCTCCCAAGAATTCTGAATATTTTTCCTATAGCATGTCCTATACCTATTTGTAATAGTTTTCGACATATTGTTATTTTAAATAGTGGTCTCGTATTGTAGTTGCCTAATTCACGGCCACATAAGAACTGGAATCTAGAATATTTATTTTTGAATGTAAACGCTTAGTTAAAATGCGAATAAGTCGAAAACTATAACATTTAGGTATAGGACATGTTATAGAAAAAATATTCCGGATTTTTAGTAGATTCTAAAAAATTAATAATATACAGGGTATTTCATTTAAAAAGATATAGCTTTAACCTGTCACTCATTTCTGCACCACCTTGTATATATATAAATGTATTCTGCAAATAGCTTACATTATTCTGCACAACTTTCGTTTTTAACATTATTGTCTAATGCGAAAAACAAAAAAGTTAAGAGGGGGGACATTATAAATAATCCCGTGTACAATGCGAAAAAATGCACAATCATCTGCCATTTGAAATGAAGTCAATAACAACTTTTCCCGCAGCTTTGAGATCATACTTACTGGAGAGATCCTTACACGCATTAAACAACTTTTTTATTAATACTTAATTTTGAGCATCTTACATACTGGTTTAATGTTTAATGTTCAAATGATTAAATATTTTGATATTTAATATTTTATATACTATTTTGACCACATGCAATTTGCACAAAAATTGTATAAAGTTTTTGTATAGTTAGGTTTTTCTTTTTCTTTTCATTGTATGCTTCTATTTGTGTTTTTATATGTTTTGTACTCTAGCTCTAGCTTTGTCTACAAATTGTAAAGTTTTTTGACAATAAGGCATTTTATTATTATATTATTATTATTATTTATTATTATTTGAAATACCCGATTGATTATAGGTTGAAATTTAATGAAGTTTATAATTATAGCGCCTTCATCAAGAGTGTTTTTAAAACTGAGAGATTCATTTTTGTAGTAAAAGAACTTACCCGTGAATCATGCAGTGGGTACTTTGTGTGTACGTGTATATGATCCTAAATTCATCTTATTTCAACAACGCTGTAACAGAAAAATATTCGTTCTAGGAATCAAGTAAAATACAAAAGGTATATGAGTAACTTCGCTCCGCTTCTATCGGGTGTACACCCTACGGGATATACGTAAAGCTACTTTCATTGGGATGAACATTCCCGCGCATTACTGAAAGTATCGCCTATATTGTAATGGCCGATGTTTCCTATATGGCGAGTTCCGCTTAAAAATGAATATAGAATAACTCCGCTTATTGGACTACCTTTTTCGGCTACCACTCCAAAGTCTCCTAGGTTTTGGCGAAGTATCAAAGACCAAAGACTCCCCCAACACTAGCGGCAGGAAGCTTATAAATACTTTAACCCAAGAAAAAGACTTAGAGTCAGAATTCGACAAGAAAAGTGCTACGAAGAAAATGCTCCGCGAGCACAAGTGCTCTCCAGTAACAATACAGTTCTGCCCGTTCACAGAATATAGTAAACAGCAAGCAAAAAGTACAAAGATCTAATTCAAGTTAAAGAACTATTTCTTAGTATCCCAGTTAAACAATAATCCATATTACATCTATTTTTGTGGAATTTAAAGGAAAGTAAATGAATAAACGACAGAAAATTCTAGTAAAGTTCTTAAATCGTTTTAAGGAACATATAATTGTATTCTATTTTGTTAAAGTAGCCGCTATTCTCATATTAATGCAGTCATTTAAGATATAAGTCTTATAAAATAGTAAAGATAAAAAGTTCAGAATAGTTAAATCGACAAAGGTGATACAAGTAAAAAGGATAATAATTATAAATACGCTTAATTTCGACGGCATTATTAATGCTAAGAAAAAGATTCGTCTAAAACATAGCTTTAGAACTGTCTCCGGAGATAAATTTTCGCTTTCGGAGAGTCAAAAGCAGAGTAATTATTGTTGCCAGGAATGTGGCCTGAACTTAACTGTGCCTCACAGTCCACACATATCTTCACAGAATATTGATGAGTCAGCTGAGAAATATATCTCAGGATATGCCGCTCAAAAAATTAAAAAAAAAATCACTTGTGATATTTGCATCTCTTTAGTGGCTAAAGGTAAGGTGCATTTCATATAAAATCAGTACTTCGACTACCTGCAACGTGGTGGCTAAACTATCCCAACGGGCATTAATAAAAGGGTGCTCTTTCATATCTGTGCTATGTTAGAAAAAAATATTAATGACGTTTCCACTGAATATGACTTTTCTAAGATAGTTAACCAGAAAGCTATTTTAACTGATTTAACTTTAAAAAGCATAGAACAAAATGAATTCTTGAGCGATATTTTTTCGGTATGTGTTTATGATAGGGAACATAAAACATTTCTTATAATGGCTTGTCAATATTTTCAAATATTTCAAATACTTTGAAAAAATAAAAGGTATGTAATAATTTTTAGTTTTTATAATATTATACTTCGGTAGGTAGGTAGGTTAGTTAAAAAAAAATTCGAAAGCGCATTTTTAAGCCTTGTTTCTACTCTACATAAGCTTTCCACCCAGAATATTATTTATTATTTAACTTGTTTTTATGAGCCAAAACAAAACTACATATTTGTTACTTAGTGATTTATACATTTTTCAATATAAATAGCCGCAACAGCGCAAAAACAAACTAAAAGCGTTCTCAAAAACAAATAAAAAACGTCCGCTAAGCTATTATAACTTTCGCGGGTTGCCGCCGCGCCAGGTATATCTTCATCTCCACACTAACATGGCGTTGCCACTTCCCGGCTGGGACTATCAGAGAGGGGGCTACTCTGGTCGGATCATCATTCATATGAAAATTAAGGACAATACATCCAGGCCCAGGATGCTTGAGACAGGAGTACGGCAGGGCTCAGCCCTTGGACCTTCCCTGTACTATATATTCACACATGACATACCACATTTTGACGACGCACAAATTTCATTGTATGCTGACTATACAATGATACAACTCACGCACAAGAACACAACGAGAACAAGCGCTGTGCTACAGGAGGCAACAGGCGAGCTTACAACATGGATGACAAATTGGAAGATCAAGGTGAATGGGCGTAAAACGCAGGCTATAATCCCCCAGAGGAGAAGGGCTGCCGTGTCGCAATTCGAATCAACAACATCGACGTATCTTGGAACGACGAAGTCAAGTACCTTGGAATGCACCTGGACCGTGGCTTGACATAAAAAAAAGCACATTCAAGCGGCAAAAGACAAAACCAAGCGGGCAATGGCTATGATAAACCCCATGATCGGGATAGTTAAATGTCACTGCAGACTAAGCTCACCATGATAGGCCTCAACTTCCACATGGTTCAACTGCCTGGCGAAATCCAGCATCAAGATGTTATAAGGGACATATAACATGCTAATAAGGAGGGCAGCTACCGCACCGTGGTTGGCAGAAATGCCGACTTACAGGATGACCTAGAGTGGTAGCCACTAGATGACTTTATAGTCGAAAAGGCAATGCGTGTATTTCAAAGAGCAGAGAACCATGCTGATGAAGAACTGAGACGCAATAGACAATCACCCAGACGACCCAGGAAGACTCAGATGAGCAAGACACAAAAAACCTAGGAGTCTAATTGTGTGATCGCACTAGAGATGACCAGTACCCAGAAGCACAAAGCAGGAGCGGAGTAACATCCACTCCTGCTTCTTACAACTCATTTAGGACGACACAACAATCAAGTTATGCGTGATCTTAGTAATCACAGGCGAGGCACCTAATAGGAAGACCCGGACTTAATAGGAGACAATCCCGGACGTGCGCCCTCCGATCTGCACTAGAGACCCACAGGGGTTAAAACACATGTCGGAACACGGCTGAGTTTTTAGTGGGTATGCCAGCTTTGCTGATATGTTCGAGGTTTTTTTTTTGAAATGGTACTCTAAATACCCTAAAAACCCTATGCGTCGATGGTTGTGAAGCACCTTGTATAAGAAAATTTTGTGTAAATAATATTTTGCTGTTACTATCAGAAGTATTGAGCAAATCAAGAGCGTCTTCATTATTAAAATATTATTTTTATACTTTTTGGTTGGCCCTTCGATGATTTTTTTTTTGAACTTGTTTAGTCTTAGAATTTCAAAATCGTATAGTTTTTATGATTGATAAACTTCTTTCGCATACGGAGGTGAGGAACAATACTTAGATTAAAAACATAATTTTGCTTGTGCTCCCTTATTTAAAAGAAACATAGCTAAAAATATTCACCTATTTACATACATTTGTTTTTTGCAAGCTTTTGGTTAAGGAGCTACAAGTATAGTTTCCCAATTAAAAAATATAATAATGCATGAATAGATTCCATTTTAGGTGCATTTTTTGCAATAGTGATGTCTCAGAAAAATGTTAGTAAACATATTCTTGAAAGTTTCCAAAAACTCAATTTCAACCTGCTAGTGGTAATGTTCTGTATTAAGGTCCACTAAGACTACGCAAATACCCCGTGCATGGCATTGTTTAGGGCTACACCAAAAAAGAAGGCGCAAGTGTGCGCAGCAAATTTTATGTTTCTTGAGTGAAATAGGTTCTCTTCTTTAATTTTCTGATGGAGATTCTACTAAGTTTTGCTAAGCTTTTTTCTACAGGATTAACAAAGAGAAATAGAGACGAAAATAAACTATGTTTTATTATTTATTTTAAACCATAAAATGGGCTTTAAAATTAGGAAAATGTTAGTAGTTTTGAAAAGTGTAGTTACATACCCACTTTCTAGCCATACACCAAAATAAAATATGAGGCTCACCTTTATAAGCACACAACTGAAGTCAAACTTCTGAAAGGGATATAAGGAATTGAGTTTTTATTTTTTTAAGCTTTTTTTTCTCAACTCTTGCCCCCCCGTTTCAACGCTTTTTTTCTCTTATTATTCTATTTTTCTTATTTCGTTTTATAATACTTTTATTAACTCTCCGAACTATTTTTTACGTATTTTTTTTAATGTTTTTCCCATTTTTTCGATAATATTTGAGTATCCCGCGAAGTGAGGGGTGGTGGTATAATTCCTTTCCCCCTCACTGATGGCCACGTAAACCGGGGTCATCGCTTGTCAGATTTTCGATCCGAAGCTCCGTTGCAGAGGTATCGGCAAAAACAGTTTTTCCCAAAATCTCCCTTAAATTAGAGTCCCGGTCCTCCATATAGTGAAAGGAAGTCCTCACGAGGCGCACCTACCATAAAAATTTCGATCTCGTAACTCTTACTGTTCTCCCGAAATTAATTATTTTAGTTTTTTCTTCTCCCCTCTCTCCTGGCCGAACATTGGGCCACAGGTCCAGTTTTCGTCCAGAATCCTTATTTTACCCCGGCTACATGTCCTGAAAATTTCAACCCTCTAGCTATAATGGAGCATGCTTAATTATGGAGGCGTTTCACTTTGATAAGCGTTTCACTTTGATAAGCATTTTTTCTGACTTTACCCTCGCTAAAGAAGTTTCACTTAAAAATGCTGTTTGTAGTGTAAATTTCTTTATTTGAAAATACGGTAAAATACATTATTGTTTTCCCCAAAATATTTTTCAACTTTGGGGCCCTGTTACAAAAAATTGCATTAAGATTTTTTTTTATATTGCATTTTTTTACTAACTGGGCTATCTACAGGGTGTCCCGGAAAATGTGGGCACCCTCTCGTATTCAGATAGAAGACGAAAAAATAATACGAGAAGTTCCTATAAATTTGTTTTCCAAAGGTCCTCCCTACGGAGATATGGGCCCTTAAAAGACGCCCCTGAAAAACGTTTTTTTGTAAATAACTTGCGAAGTGCTTGAAATAATTTAATAAAATTTTGATATGATCAATGCTGGTGACGATCACTTAAAATGATGTCACTGGAACACATTTGTCTTTTTTAGTTTACCAGGGACGGACTAGCTGTTAAACATTAATGCTTATTTTTCTAACACCCTGTACGATAACGGACCAAAAAACATATTTTTCGATGGCCTGAAACCTAAGCCATAAAAAAGGTACTCTTGCTCAAAATCGATAGAATGAACCGTTTTCGAGAAAATAAACTAATTTTATTTCATTTAGGTGGTAATATTAAACAAATTTATTTTACAAAAAAAAGTGTTTAATTAATTAAAAACTTCATGTAGGCTCAACATGGGCTCCTTGAACTCTGATACATTCACGCGCACGACGTATTGAGGATTGTTGCACTCGCCAAAAAATCCCTGCATTGTTTCTAAGTTGTTCGCAATGAAACAAAATCCTCCCTAAATGTTCCTCCCTGGTTTCAACAGGAGTTGAATACACTAAATTTTTTAAATGTCCCCAGAGATAAAAATCCAATGGATTTAAGTCGGGGGAACGCGGAGGCCAAGCTACAGGACCGGCCCGGCCGATCCAATGATTAGGAAAAACATTGTTCAGGTGTTCCCTTACTGCAACACTAAAATGAGGTGGAAGGAGCCCCATCGTGCATGAACCACATGTCTAGTTTCAATTGGTACATTTTCTAACAGTTCTTGCAGATTATTTTGTAGGAATTCTAAATAAAGTGGTTCATTCAGCCGTGCTGGCAATACGAAGAATCCTATTAAAGAATTTCCAATGATTCCGGACCAAACATTAATTGCCGGGAATTGATGTTGATACGGCGCAATAATAGTAGAATGAGGGTTTTCTTCTGCCCATACATGCAAATTATGGGAATTTATTATGCCATTTTTATTAAATCCTGCTTCATCCGTGAAAAGAACAGAGCCAATAAAACTAGGAACTTTTCGTTGTTGTTGCAATACCCAGTTTGCATACACTACCCTAGCCGGAAAATCGTTTGGATTAAGTTCGTGCACTTTTTGTAAATGGTAGGGGTATAAAAGCCGTTCTTTAAGTTCTTGAAATACTGTTATTTTGGTCCCATGCAGCTGTACAGCAAGTTTTCTAACACTTATTGAAGGATCCACTTCTACAATGTTTAAAATGTTCTCTTCAAATTGTACAGTTCTGACCGTTCTTTGTACACCAGCATCATTGGCTATTTTTACAAACGTTCCTAAAATATTTAAAACGGCAATTTAAGTACTTACTCCTAATTAATGACTTCGGTTTTTATACCAGTCTCCCTTAAACGTTGGTCAATTCGCTCAAATGTCTTCCTATCTGGAATTCTACGATACAATCGTCTTGCTTCCACAGCATCACAAAACGCACGACCGTACATCAAATGCATATCTGCGTACTCATTTTATGTGTATTCCATATTGCATTAATTACGAATCCCACAAAAAAAAACATTAAAATGAATTTTAGGTATGCAGACACAACATTTATACATATTTTATTTATTTTCTCGAAAACGGTTCATTCTATCGATTTTGAACAAGAGTACCTTTTTTTAGGCTTAGGTTTCAAGCCATCGAAAAATATGTGTTTTGGGTCGTTATCGTACAGGGTGTTAGAAAAAATAAGCATTAATGTTTAACAGCTAGTCCGTCCCTGGTAAACTAAAAAAGACAAATGTGTTCCAGTGATATCATTTTAAGTGATCGTCACCAGTGTTGATCATATCAAAATTGTATTAAATTATTTCAAGCACTTCGCCAGTTATTTACAAAAAAACGTTTTTCAGGGGCGTCGTTTAAGGGCCCATATCTCCGTAGGGAGGACCTTTGGAAAAAAAATTTATAGGAACTTCTCGTGTTATTTTTTCGTCTTCTATCTGAATATAAGAGGGTGCCCACATTTTCCGGGACACCCTGTATAATAGATTTGGGTGGGTTTGGTTATCATAGTGGGAAAATCATGTGCATTGCGCCGCGTTACTGGGCTGAATTAGTATGTGAGTGTGGGCGCCCAATTCAGATTGGCGGTCTACGTGCAAAGGTTTTCCCGTGCGTGTACTAAAATTCCTTCTTTCATTCATTCATCAGGTCTCTAGTTAAAGCATGGAATGTTGTCCTCTAAACATGCTATGCTGACAACACAATTATTAGACCAGATCTAATAGCCTTAAATAATCTGGCCGAGGATTTTTATATCAAAATAAAGGGATGACGTGAAAAATAAGTTTATTTTAATTAAAAATAACTACGACGGAATGAGCACCTAACTGTGCTTCAAAACATATCAACAGAATTAATGGCTGTAGACCAAACAAAAATGTCGATAGCATAGCCACTTGCAAACTCGTAAATAATAAAATATGTGGTAAGCCGCATAGCAGTTAGTCTAAAGTGGCTACACACACACAACTGCAAGCTTGACAAGCATGCATGTACAATAATTTTGTACAAGCATGCATAATTTCCATTTGCCACCAGACGGTACATGCATGCTTAAACAAGCATCACTTTGTGCCGGAAAAATGTCTAGCTCGGGCGATGATGCACTTGCCTTTACGAGAAAAACGCAGAAGAAGAAATGTTATGTGTGGTGGAAAGAGTGGTTAAGGAAAAGAAAAACATACTCCCATATTAACTTACTTAGTGAGTTAAACATGCATCCGCGTGATTGCAATAACTATCTCAGAATGAATGAAGAAACATCTGAAAATTTTATTACTTGTAACACATTTAATTAAAAAACAAGATACGCCTTCTTCGCCCTATTATGATATTCTGATGATCTGATTCGCCACGGCACGGCTGATTTTGGTACGCATGAATAAAGTTTTCCATTAATTCTCGGTTCGCCTTCTTCAGATCGCTAGACATGATGAGTGGAAAGAGCTTGTTCACGACTGTTGCTTGTGTGTACAAGTTGACACATACGTACACACGCTCCGTTTCACTTGCGCAAGCACGGCTTGTCCAAGCTTGCATGTTTCAAACCAAATCAATCATCAAGCGCCTTGCACAATTGAAATGCTTGCGCAAAATTTTCCTCCAGACGCTCCAGCATACTTGTACAAAAAGATTGATCATGCATGCTGCAGTTGTGTGTGTAGCCACCTTTAGTACTCTACTAGTTTTATATTATTCTTATTTCCACTCGCACATCTGCTATTGGATTCTGGAACAAAAAGTAAAAGTAAACTTGAAAATGAAAATGTATTTTCTGACGATGACGAAGATGCTGAATGTCTGTATTGTGGATACCTATGATCTTAGTCCAATGATGGTTCGATTAAATGCCGAAAGTGCAGTCGTTGGGCACTCTTGGGCCGACGAATAAGATGAAAATGATGAAGCTACGCATTTTTGTGTCATTAAATTAACATAATAACGAACAGAATGTATTTTGTGTTTTTTTTTTTCGGTCAAGCTGATCAATGAAAATATATACAGGGTGGCGCATCGAAAACGAAATAGACTGTATTACTGGCAGCTCAGTTCTTTTTTGAGAAAACGCTCAGACCCGTCGATTTTGTTTTCGTGGGGGTTACAAAATTGGAAAAAATCACGTTTACACGTGCAGATTTATTGATCTGAAGCTTCAATAGAACTTTAATACATCATCAATAGTGGAGATTAATTAATGCATTAAATTTGGCAGCAGAGTACTCTAAAATGAATAAATGAGAGTAGTTATTATGGTAATGCAGTTTTAACTCGTGCGTCACTTACGGAGTTCTGTTTAAGTTAGAGTTGATTTTAACATTTTAAAAACTTGGCTGTCAAAAAGTTATAAAATAAAAGAACATAACAAGAATGAACTTAGCCGTCAGCCAAGTAAATGTTGGAAATGACCACCTTGACTCTCCATGCAGTAATAGAGATTTTCAAAACGTTGCTGTACATTTTGCAATATTTCAGGAGTAATTTGAAGACACTCATTCACAATTCTTTGTCGCCAATCTTCAAACGATGTTGGCTAAGTAGCATAGATTTTGCATTTTAAGTGACCCCACAGAGAGAAATCCAAACGTGAAAATCTGGCGATCTTGGGGGCCATTCAATGGCACCTCTTCTACCAATCCATCGACCAGGAAATGTCTGATCTAAATATTGTCCAACAAGAAATGCGTAATGTGCTGGAGCACCATCCTGTTGGAACATCAACCTTTTCTCAATGTACCGCCCATCATTCTGATTTTCAATTATGGTTGTTAATGCTGGATTTATGGCGTTTTTGTAGTAATTCTAAATACAATTCACCGGTCAAATTTCCAGGTAAGAAAAAAGGACCAACTAAATGATCGCCAAAATACCAGCCCAAACATTTAATTGTTATGGATGTTGGATGTGTACCTCATGATAAATTCTGGGATTAGAATCGGACCAATATCGGCAGTTATGACGATTTACTGCGCCATTTAAGAAAGAGGAACATTCGTCAGAAAAGCAAGTGTTAAATAGAAAATGTTCATCGTTTATAATTCGTTCACTCATATCTACACAAAATTGTAATCACCGATTAAAATCGTCTTCATTAAGTTCATGTACAAGATGAATTTTATACGGATGAAAGCTATGGGCCTGAATAATCCCTTGGATACTACGTCCACTAATACCACACACAGTATCCAATTTGTGGGTACTTAACGTAGGTTCTAGATGAACTTGCTCTAAAAACATCACTTCTATTGCTTCGTTCCGTATGGGATTTTCGAAGTTGTGTTTTTTATTGGCGACTGATCGAGTTTCCCGAAATTTTGCTACAAGTTCTAGAACATATTGTCGATGCACGTTACTGTTCTCCTGAGCGCACTGATTATTTCCGGAAAATATTTCGATCATTTCAATCCTTTCTGCCGTGGAATATACCATGGTTAAATTATAAAACGTTAAAAGACATTTTAACAACAAAGTTTGGTCGTATTAATCGGAAACTCTGTACTAAATTATTTTTAAAATAAGTACGAGGCATTCCTTTCTTATTCTTCAAGAAAAAATGTAACCTAATAGCAACTTTTTTGTCACACAAAACGTTCAAATCGCTCTTTTCAATACTAAAATGATTCACAAACCATGGGTGTAGTGAAAAAAGATTAAAAGTAAATGAGTTTACTCAAATTTCCTTAAAATTCTAAGTGTAGTACAAACTAATCTGATGTACCTATTAAAGTCTACTTTCAGCTTTAGATCAATAAATCTCCAATAGTACTGAACAGAAGTACATGATATTTTACATAATTATAAAGGGAATTGAAAGACCTTTAAAATGATGTACCTATCATTCGACCTCCCTTTCCATTTAAGTTTTTAGGGGTGTGCCACCTCCGCCTAGGGGGCTGCACATGTAAACGTGATTTTTTTTCAAGTTTGTGTCCCCCACGAAAACAAAATCGACGGGTCTGAGCGTTTTTTTCAAAAAAGAACTGAGCTGCCAGTAAATGCCTCTGTTTCGTTTTCGATGCGCCACCTTGTATACTTTTTCTAACAATATGTACGATTATCTTTGTCCCTGATAGCGGGCTATAGCGGGGTAAACGAATTTTATCTATAATATTATATTTTATAAATTATTGAAGGATGTAGCAATGAAACTATCATGGCATATGATTGACGTCATGCCAAGTAAGCAGTCTTAATTATTAAAACAGTTTTTTTAACAATACAATACCGCATTAGTAGCTGCACCTTAAGTACCCCACAATACCCCCGTCTCACCTACCTATTTGCTCATCAGTACTTAATACATATAAAGATACATTTGTTTTGAAACCTACTCGGCCAGCTGATAATTATAACTCAAGTATAGGTTAGTTTGAGCTAGTTGGTTGCCAAATACCCAAACCTACAACTAGTTTTTTTATAAAAAAAAAACACTATACTGCTTTACATCTTTCTTTCTCACCTGCGAGGTAACGTATGAACTCAAATAATGTGAGTGGATCATAATTACGTCCAATATTATTTTGGTTATTCTCATTTAATCATACCACTAAGGATTTTCGTACATTTTAGCATACTGCTGACGAATACAAAAATTGTAGCAAGACAATAATGACCCGGAAAAGAAATATTTCCTCTTTTTAAATAAAAACCGTTTTGTAAGATTTAACTAGGTGATTGCATGTCGTAAGGCGGACGCGATAACCCCAAGAACGGAAACTACACGTGATTGTGTTTAAATTATTATTCTATGAAATCATGATTGATAAAATTGTTTTAGGTTGTATATTCATCAAACTTTAAGTCTAATTATTTTGTTGAATTGCTCCCTAAGAAAAATTATCATATTTCAGGCGTTGTAATGAAAGAGTCATTAAACTCTTGCTTCCCCACTTTAACCTTTCTGACAAAAAAGCGTTAAGAATATTTTAAGGAACTTCCCCCAAACTTACACAAATAACGAACATCTAAAATACTATATCTTGTCAATTAAAAAAACGGTTATTAACACTTTTACTTCCGCATCGTGATACACTGATTTTTTTTTATTTGATCTTTGATCCCAAAAAAATGCAGTTTATTTAAGCAAATATTTGTTTATTTTTAAGATTTTCTTTGTTCGAAATAAATATTTACTCCGAACAAACAAGATTTTATAATCGTTGTTTACATCAAACAAAAATAACTCTAAAAGAAATAAAATTATTTTGATTGAAATAAGAGAAATTATTTCGTACAAATCCAAAACATTCGTTTACCCAACCTATTTAAATTAAAACTAAAAGTTTTTGAAACAAATATAACACATTTTTTTCTAAAGCCTTTGTGTTTTGATTTTGAGGTATATTTGCTACAAAAGCTTCGTGCTTTGATTTAAATAGGTCGGTTATTTAAACCGAATGCTTGGGTATTTGGACGAAATAATTTATCTTGTTTGAATCAAATAATTTTTATTTGTTCAAGCCTTATTTTTATTTGACATAACAATTTGATTAACTTAATTTAAATAAGCAAATTTTTAGTTATCGAAATCTTGCACTTGTAATAAATAATTGTTTATTTATTTTAAATAATTGTATTTAGTTGACTGTTCAATGTTTACTATTTATGTTGGTGCTGAATTAAATAAAAAAATAAGTTTTGGCTATTGTAAATATGTGTTGTCTTTCTAAAAGGACTATATAGTGACATTGAGCTAGATGAGTGATTAGAAGTCGATTTCATTAACAAATAAAAAAAACTATAACAAATATGAAGCTTTTAAATAAAAATAAAAACCCTGTTATTATTCTTAAGACGTATTTAGGTTTCTTGCTTTTCTCTTTTAATTGATAAAGATTTCAAAATCCGAACCCTATCTAACCCACCGATTTGTAAAAGGCATGTCAAAACACTTAACTTTTAATTACTAAATTCATGACAGGAATGTTGTCCACAGTAAACAAAATAAAATATTAAAATGGTTATCCAAGAAACATGTTTATTCGAAAGTATTAAAAACAAAGGACAAAACGAGTATTCCCAAAATATAAATAAAAAATATAGTCAGATTATTTTGAGACTGCTTACCACTGGTTTTGAAAGTTAAATAAGTTTTATAATGAAAAAAACTTTATCATAAACTCAAAATATATTTTTCCTAAAGACTAGGTAGGAACATAAACATATTATGAAATAAGATTTACTACTTATTAATTTTAACGGTAACTCACTCAAATACTAGAATTCTAAAGTCCATAAAATTTTATCATATAAAAATAGTGAAAGGCAGTAACATTTTACTTAGTTAAGTAAGTTAAGCTAATAGAACATACAACCAAAGTATACATAAACTAGTAGCTCCACTCCCCCAAATATTTTCTGCCAGCCGCCGAAAATCCGCAGATCGTTGGCAGCATGTGGAACGTTTTAGTTTAATCAGTCGTTCGTATGTAGGCAGAGTGTTCAGAACAGAGTCGGATTTGTGAAAATCCTTAATTTTATTTGTATTTTAATATTTTATTTGGACTTCGGTGGAAATATATACGAAGCAATGTAAAATACAAAGGCAAATAGGTAAAATCTATAGCCGGATCAGGGAATAGA
>MU182965.1:366360-400283 GCA_016904865.1 Pissodes strobi | reverse complement strand
AGTTTATGAACACATAGGTAATTGTCATTAAAGAATCATTAAAGCAGTGGTTTTCGGTTACCTTCTGCATCTCCATGCCGTTGATCAATTACTGGTCCATTCGCTTATAGAACGTTGTGTTGTTCCAAGGAAAGGAAGTTGTTTTCATTCTCGGCAAGTCTTCAACTTAACGCTGTTGGCTACTGGCTACTTGCATATTCCCGCAGTCAGACGGTTACAGTATCCACTGGTTAAATCAATATGTGATTACCACTTGTGCGTCTGTGGTGCTGATCCTTTACGTAAGTTATTCTTCGGCAACATCCGCGTATCTTTGATCATCTCAACCGTGGTTCTACCCATATATGGGAGGCAGTTCCCTGTTTGCCATTTGGTGAGGCATACGATGGAGGACTAGCAACCTCAAAGAACGCGTTTAAACCTAGTATTTCTAAAACGAGCAGCATTTTACTAAGGCATTAGTGAGCTTAAAACGGTTCATTTTGAGATCCTACATATTTACTTACTATTTGATCCACTAGTTCTAGAACTCCATGAATACAGTTTTTTAAATATAAAGTAAATACTCATGCTGATTGATAAAATATACTTATTTGATCAATTTGTTCTTTAAGAAATATGTAATTTTCTTTGTTTTAAAAACCATTTTAATTTATTCCATGCCTTTAGAAATAATATCAGTATCAAAATTAAATTATCATTTAAAATCTTACTGGAGAACAAATAAAAATATTTAAGCAGTATTTTCACACTCTTCCAGTCGGGCTTAAGTTATGACATAAAAATGGCAGTGTGAATTGCGAGTAAGCTTTTATCTTTTATTTTCAGCTGACACATTTCCCTTATGCAAAATTCAAGAGCAGATAATCTCCATAACGTATTATACAAATGGGCTGATAGGACGTTTGGTATTTATCATTCACATTTTACTTCGTTTTCTTGTTCTGATTTGATAGTCGAGGGGCACAAAAAAACGAGCATAAGGCATAGGTCCCTATTTAACTAGTGAAAAGAATAAAATAGAAAATCTTATTTATATATACTGGCCAAGTCAAAACAGTATATAATAAGGAATAAAATCACATATTCTAAGCACTTTTTTATGCTTTTAAATTATTTATCACTGTTTATCTGTGCCATTACCGTTTTCAACTAATGCGCTTTTAATTCTATTTTTTTTTGTGAACTATTAATCAGCTAAAATATTTTTTCGAGTTTCGTAGTTAAGAAACTAGGGTGCGCACAGCCATATCGAGAAGATTTCGGGAGGAATGTAAGCCAAAGTTGATGTAAAAAAGACCATTCATTATTAGTTTTTGAGCTAACAGTAAATGTCATATATAATAGGTAAAGTTTGTTGGTATCATAAAGAAGTCCTTTCGATACGCAAAGTAGTGTCGAAAAGAAGCTCTTTTCGACACTACTTTTGTTGACTGGTTGCAATGATATTAACAAAATTGTTCAATGACAAGGCTCACTAGCAAAAATTTCGACACAGTTTTGAATGGGATTCCTAATAATACAGACGTCAAAAGTGACAAGATGTCCGTCTAACTTTTGATCGCGACTTGAATAAATTCATATTTTTCATTGAAAAACGTGCAAAATAGAAAAAATAGTATAAAATACACGTTTTAAAAGACATTTAGCGCACTCGCATGTTAGGAAACTCCCCGCAAGCGGGTCGTTTCCTACTATCGTGCTCGTGCGATAAAATATGGTGTTTTAAAACTAGTATCTTAATATACTATTTTGAAATAAATACATTATATTCAGGTTTCAGAAAGTATTTGATATTTTAAATTCTGTCAAAGATATAGTGAATTTCGCCAAGACAGTTTGAGGTGCTCCATGTCCGGTACGAACCCAATAGAATGTTTGTCGGTTAAAGTAAAGAATGTCAAGTTGTTGCCGTATTATGGCTATCTAATTACAAATGGATATTGCCCTGAATTTAACACAATCGTTTTCTATGCAGGAGAAAAACTTGTTCGCATCTATTCTACCTATTTGAGTTATGAAATTGTCGCAATTATTTGATCAAGTTTAGCTAAGTTGTTTGACATGTTTATGTAATTTCGAGACATGTTTTTATGTTGTGTTTGCTATCAAAATTTCAAGATCAATCGACTTACCTATAAGGAAGATCGATCGGAATTATCCGAGCATCTCCGCCATCCCTCATTACACTTTGTAGCATACAACTTTTTCCCAATCGGTACAATTTTTAAAGAAGTTATCTAAAAACATGGTGATTCAGCCGACCCTGGCTAGCCGCTCGAGCTCATCGCCTTGATGCCTCATTACAATTTTGGTTCGTGAGATTTTTGATTACATTGCATTTGGGGTGATAAGGAGAAGGTAAAGACTGGGTGAGTTTGTAATGAGGGATGGCGGAGATGCTCGGATAATTCCGATCGATCTTCCTTACAGGTAAGTCGGTTGATCTTGTAATTATCCTTCGCATCTCCGCCATCCCTCATTAAACTTTGTAGATGTTTAAAGTATTTGCGATGTAATCTACATTAACTGTAAATTGCGAGTTTTCTGTAGTCCTAGATTTGTAAGGCCCTTTTTATAAACTAAACTTCAAATTTATAACCATTAGAATTAATAACACAGATCATGAAGGTACATATATCATGTTTAACGCTTAACTGATATTAACCTTTAACTTATTTTTAATACTATACCAATATTCTTATGTAATATGATAACAAGTTGGTAAGTAAGTTATAATTGTAGCTTAATATTTATATGATTCCTTAGAATTTATGGTTTAATAAACAAGATGCCAATCCAGTGGGATTACCCACGCCAAGTTTTTTATAGAATCCCGAGAATACTTTTGATTTTTCTGTCGAGCCAGCTGTCTTCTGAATGGTTTGTAATGTAACTCCCATTCTTTGAGCTGCTGAAGTTGCCCCGTGTCGCGTGCTATGTGCCCCAAAGATTTCCGTGTTTATACTGCTGGCTTTTAGTATTAACTTGACCCATTTGCTAATGGTTTGACTGCTGTCTGGGTGATAGGGCTTTTTGTGAGTGAGTATTACATTTTCTTTGGTTTTGCTACTTGTGGTATCGATTGCATCTGCAAATGCAACGATCTATTAACATATTTACAGTATCTGTGAATGCCGTAATTTCTGCTTTTGAACAAAAAAATAGGTATGTTCACTAGCTGCAACTGCAATTGCAGACAGTGGAGGGTACGATCGATTGTATCTGCTAATACAACAAACTATTCACCTTTTATTGACTGGTAGCACCCTTTTTCCTATGTAAGTCTCTAATAGTGTGGCTATACATAGTTCAGGTTGATTAATAAAATAAGGTAATATCAAACTAGGTTGAAGCCTGTTTAAGCCACTTGCTTTTATTTTATCCGGGAATCTGATTTAAATTATGTATTCATATTTAATATTCTAACTAAAACAGAGTTTTATCCACAATACCGAAACAGAATATTTGCACTCGACGCGCGTTTCGCTAACCATGTTAGCATCATCACAGCCCCGTCTCCAGGGGTGAGGCGGCGAGGCAACCGCCTCGGGCGGCCGATTTTTAGGGGCGGCCGTTTTTATTTTTTCTATAGAGTTTTAATGTGTTTGTATGCAACACTCGCAATGAGACAGATATATTTAATTTTTTTAATGAAATGTTTAATCTCAAAACCCGTACGAAAAACAAAATTAGGCAAATTAATTACAAATTTAATGCCGCCCGCGGCGGTCATTTAACACGGCACAAAATTATTTTCTAATGAACCTAAGTCTTGAACCTAATAAGGTTGGCTTAAGTTTAAATAAGTGGGGACTCGAAAAAGTGTAATGTATTATTTCATAGTTAACTGGCTAGTTAACACGTAAATTTAAAAATGTTATTAAAATTTTCCTAGTTTCATTCGGCACCTTTTTATACAAATAAATAGTATCGTTATTTGGTATTCAGCTAAAACAGTGGAAGCCAGTGAGGCTCCCCGCCCTCCCTATTTGGATAATTAAATATTTAAAGTAGTTTTTGACAAGGATTTTGTTAATCAAAAAAAAGGAAAAATGTATGTAACGAAACCTATTTCTTTAATGAAATATTTTTGCTGGGCGAATTTCTAATTCATCATTTTAAGCCGTTTGACCTTGAAAATTGTAAAAATTTTCGCCTGCAGCGCATTTTGACGCAATGCTAGTGTATACTAATGTTTCGATTTTGCCTCCCCTGAGCAGCACTGCCTCTTTAACAGGGCACTCTCTGTTGTAAGGGGCGGCCAAATCCTGCTCACCTCGGGCGGCCTAAAGCCTGGAGACGGGACTGATCATCAGGAGATGTTAGATGTTAGCATGTTAGCATCATCAGGAGATGATTAAAACTCTGCCCATCTTAAGTTTTAATCATCTCCTGATGATGCTAACATGGTTAGCGAAACGCGCGTCGGGTGCAAATATTCTGTTTCGGTATTGTGGATAAAACTCTGTTTTATTGCATGTTGCCGAAGGTTCCAAACCCCAACGTAATATTTAATATTGTCTATTTTTACTTCCGGGTTGTCCGTGATTTGTGCGCCGTTATTAGTATTAAGAGTGTTACTAGCTTTAAAGTTAGATTTGTAGATTTAAGAATTCGTGAGGGTACATGCTCTTTAAGCGCTGTAGAACTGGGTAGGAATCCCAAGTAATTGAGTATTTTGATTTTGGGGGTCTTATGTTAAATGTTCCATTGAGAAACCTTTTTATAACCGCTTCATCTTTTGTTTGAGTAGGATGACTCCGAAGACAATTGAATGTTTAGGAGCTCAAGAATAAGTTTACGGTTTTAATATATATTTGTTGGCGCTTAGAAAAACAGAAATTCCCCTATTTATTGTAAGTATTTCCGTATTGTTTGAGGGCGCTATCTGTCAATGAGGAAAAAATCACTTTAATCGCTTCATTAGGTACGCTTTGTTATAGAAAAGCTCTCCTGACAATGAGGAAGTTTCATCATCATTTTTTTTTTTTTTTTAATTGCTGAATTCGATAGCCCATGAAAAATAAGTGAACACGTGTTTTTTCTTTTTTACCTAAGCCGAAAAATGAGGCAGATACAATGCCTTGAGATGTGCTTATGACGTCATAATACACATGAATTGTTACGTCACACCATGCATAGTATATCTATATATACAAAACTAAAAACTGGTATTGCTCTTGTAATATTCATCTTTAGTGGAAATAAAAAAATACGTATCGATATATTTTTTTTTCACTGTTCTATAGTTTGCAATAAAAAATAATCAGTTTAATTTCTCAGGAAACTTCCTAATTTCCCTACAGCCAGAGAAATTTTCTTCCACAATGGTTGTTTCTCTCCGCAAGGAGATGTGAGTAAGTATTTTTCAGGGTAAAGATAATAGACTGTTCTGCCAGTAGGTCCCTTTTCTCTTGTATAAACCCCAAAAGTGAGCATGGTTGCGGGGAATAACTACGCTTTTTTCGGAATTTATATAAAACCTAAATCTTGTAATGTTTATGTAATTTTATTTATACTTTTAAGCAATTCTCTTTTGAATTACCAATAACTAGCCAATTGTCTAAGTAGAGTACAGTTTTTATACCCTTTAATTTTACATCTCTTACAACTGGTTTCAGTTTTGTGAAAAGATATGGAGCTGTACATAAACCACATGAAACACAATTAAATTGGTATAGTACGTTGCAAAAAACGAATCTTAACAACTTTTTTGACTACTGTTCATAGGGATAAGGAAATATGCATCTTTACGAGATCAGTTTTCCCCAAGAATGCGTATTTTGAAATTAAATTTTTTTGCCGTCCTATGTAGTGTTCTACTTTGCTAACCGGAGTGGTGTCCTATTGAAAGGGATTTTATAATCCTGTACCCACTCTATTATTGAACTGTTTATCTTTAATTTCTGCTAATTTTGAACGTTTAATTCTAGTTCAGACGGTTGGCTAATTATTGAAAGGGAGGGCTAAGGCACTAATCCCACGGACTATAGTTGTTTCTGTAATTGATACAGTAGTTGTCTTGGCAGGAATTAGTACTCTCTTCGAGATTTAATTTTGATGGTCTGAGGACATTGCAGTTGACAGCTGGTGGTTACTTCTCTATCATATTGTTGGTTTTTTTTTTTTAATAAGTAAATTGTCCCATCTAAACTATCTGAGTATGTAGTTCTGGACTCGCAGGTGTGAAATCGTCATTTTTTTTTTGCTTACACCTACACAGCTAGGTGGTCGTTGCTTTGTTCAGGACCATCTGGTGCTTCTGATGTTGGTAAGTCTTGATTCGGATAAGTTATTTCCTCAGCTAGCGTGAGAGGATCTTCTAATGCATTTGCAAATGCAAAAGAGTTTCCTTGGTTTTGCTACTTATGATATCGATCACATCTGCAAATGCAACGATCTATTAGCCTATTTACAGCATCTGCAAATGCTGCAATTTCTGTCTTTAAACAGAAAAATAGGAAAATAGGTTCATGAATATGTTCACTATCTGCAACTGCAATTGCAGACAGTGGGTACGATCGATTGTATCTGCTAATACAACGAACTATTCACCTTTTTACTTTCTGCTTAACCCTGGTTATGCTTTCGACTGCATCTGCAAATGCAACGATTTTTTAGCATATTTACTGTATCTGCAAATACTGTAATTTCTGTTTTGTATAGAAACCAAGAGTGTAATAATTCGCCCATATGGTATGGTGGTTATTTGTTTTTGTATCTGCAAATACATAGCACTATACCGTTTTATTTTTGTCAGTACATATATCCTTTACATCGGCAAATGTAGAGATATAGTGTGCCTCTAACTACTTTTACATAATATACCTACTGGGGTTGAAGCTGTTGGGGGCCCTTCACATCTGCAAATGTGAAGGCCATCTTTAGTTAAAGTTATTCGCATCTGCAAATGCGACTTTGTAAATAGGTATTATTATTATTTATTAACATCTCCTTCAAGCAATGTTTACTCCAATTTTTTCCCTCACCGGACGGCTCAGGTAAACACGAACTGTTTAAAAATAATGCGTTCCGGTATTACAGTGCTTCGACAAAGCCGAACGATAACATTCCGCCTTTTGCCCTTAATTTTGGGTTAGTTTTGGTTAGCACTTTTAGTTCTTGTTGATTGAGCCTCCGTTGCGAGCAAAGCCAACGGAGGACCATGCAAAGCTATAATAATACCCAACTTGGGATTTAGTCGCTCATAAATTATGCGTCCTTGCCTTTGTGGCTAGTTTTTAGAGGTTAATTTCGTGAGAAAAGGGAGCTCTTCGACTTACTCAAAATTTACTTTTTTTTTTAAGTATTTGTTAATACAGTATAGCAATAATTACAATATACATAGTCCTTATTCCTCTAGACAGTATTTTTGAACAGTAGTATTGAGGATAATTGCATTTTAATAATAATAACAGTATGATTTCCTATAGTATTGTGGCTATGAATATCCTTTGAAAATATTATGATAATATTTTAATTTTGAGTTTTATTTATTATCCGGTAAATAAGTTTATTCTGTTCAAATTTTAATACCTTATATAATTGCCATACTCTTAAATTTCCATATAGATCTGCAGAATGAGTCAGTGGATCATAATTAAATATAACTTTGTTTTTTGTTTTGCAATATTTGCATCGAATCGAATTGTAGTTTATAGTCCCACATACGGGGATCAAATATCGAAAAACGAATGATACGAAGGCATTATAACCATTTGTTTCTATTTTTTATATTCCTTTATATGGCATAAACGTTTTATTCTATGTAAAACATTAATAAATGTGCAGGCCGACCGGTATATATTTCCTCCTTTTGATTGTGTTATGTAAACACTTTTTGTGATTGAATAGTATTTCTTTGGTAGGATGTACGATTAGACGAGATTACTAGAGAACGGTTCGAATAGCTCGTATCGTTGCTTATTACCCATATTCATTTCGATATAATATATTTCAATTCCGAATATATAATATAACAATGTTTTGTCATGCCCTCGTGTATAAATAACAGTTTGTTAGTATAATTCAAATCGCAGTGAGCCAAAGACATCAGTGGGCACATTTAATTTTGTTTACTGCTTCATTCGCATTTTTGACTGTAACCCGTTCGCACTCTATTTTATTCTAATAAGTATAGTTAGTTTTAGAAGTTTGATAGTATTTTCCATTTCAATTTTATTAAGTTAAAAAATATGGGTTACAAGAGTCATATTTATTCATAATACTCAGTTTAGTATTATACACATTTAGTTTGCTTTTATACGAGAGATTCTGTTTTCATATATTTAAGATAACCAGGTATTTATGTATATTTGAAATTTTGGCATATGATCTTGTATGGACTCACCCCCTGATTCGCTTCTTCCGATGAATATTGCCCCCTTTTTTCGCTTCCTTTGCGAGCAAGACGTATCACTAACACTTCACTATACTAGAAATACGATTTCTAGGTATTTTTCTTCTTAAAACCAAAAGAAAGAACCGATTTACGGATTCTTGCTTGTCACCGACCGGTACAAAATTGTAATGACGCATCAAGGCGATGAGCTCGAGCGGCTAGCCAGGGTCGGCTGAATCACCATGTTTTTAGATAACTTCTTTAAAAATTGTACCGATTGGGAAAAAGTTGTATACTACAAAGTGTAATGAGGGATGGCGGAGATGCGAAGGATAATAATATAAAGAAGTTTCGAATATATCACAGTCTTCGATAGGGGCACGTTGGTTTAAGATTTGGAGTATTGTTTAATATGATATTAACACATTAGTGCATAAGGTTATAAAAGTTGAAAATTATTTTTTTCCTAAGTATGATCCAGTTAGGATCAAATTAACACATTTCCGTATTTTTTTTTTTCAAAAAATGTATTAACAAAAAATACAGTATGTTCGTTTAATCGAACGTTATGCCAGGAGAAGACCACAAAAAATTTTAAAAGTATATTATATACCTAGGTTGAGAAGTAAGCCATTATTTACCGAGCACTTTGATATAATGTGCGAGGTTAATAATGGCTTTCTCAACCGAGGTATATATAGATTTTTTTTAACACTATATATTAACACCGATATATTAGTCATTTTCTACTTATTTTTCAAATAGTTCGAAACATCAGGTAGCCTGGAAGTTCAGTTGTCTAACTGACAGAATTAATTTAATTTTAAATGTCATTTTTCGAAAGATAGACGCTATCTAAAAGTTAAAACCGTAAGGTGTGAATAAAATAATTGGAAAATGGGTGAAAATTTTAGTGAGAGTGATTTAGATATGGAAGTATGTACCCCTCCTGAACTTAGAGAGACAGCAACTACTGCAAGTAGCGATTTCTACTAAACAGAGTTTTATCCACAATACCGAACGAAATTCTGTTTCGGTATTGTGGATAAATCTCTGTTTAGTCACAGAAAATATAGTTACACAACAGAAGCCTGGTCGCGTGCATTTAAAACGAGCCTCGAAAGGAAGCCCGTTACGAGAAGCGGCTTCCTGTTGGCCGGGTCACTCATAGATGGAGCCTCAAACTGCTTTCGGCTGCTTCATTTTGCATATTAAGTATTTCTGGTTGCCTAGAAACCTAGACCTCCTAAAACACCCAGTAATGCGATGTTGACGAATTTTGCAATAAGTTTTATATCACAGGATATGGAATGTTTTTGTTTACGTGTAAGCGGCTGTCTATGGGATGGACGGATGATGGTTTATTGCTTTATGGCAGTGGCGGCTTGTCACAAGGGGCCATGGCACTACGGAGCGACTCTTAATATTTCTAGCTTAACTGCCAAAGATATTTTTTCTATTTTTTAATATATATTATTTAACCGTATAATTAAAATGTATCGAATAAATAATATTCATCGTATCCCCAATGGACTATAAGGATCTATATAGATTTATTATATTAGTCATCGAAAAATGTAATAATTTCCCGATAATCGGGCTATCCGAGCCAATAGCGCGGCGGCGTCTTCACCAGCAAATTGCCATGGTAAGGGTCAAATGAGGTCACGCAGCATATGCATGCTGAGATGGCGACTTTAGCCGTAAATAGGGAATCGGGGCCACCTGATTCAATGGCTCGGGCCGCGTTTCGATAAGTAAAAAAGATCGGCCTGAATTCACGTTTAAAATGAATCAAATAAGCAATCTTTTAGTGAACCCTTTTTCCACATATTCACGCTTTAGGTATGCTGTCTGCAGAAAAACATTTTGTAATTGTCATTGAATATTTTTATAATAAAGTAATTGAATAATTTGCAAGCAAAACAGAGAGAAAGATGGATTTCATAAATCGGAAACTCTAGAACTTAAATTATTAATATATTAATATTAATATTATGTAGACCAATTTTGTGCACGTGTGTAAATAGGTACTGTAAATAATAATTTTTGTAATATTTTTGTAAATTGATCTATGGTAGGAGTCTTTATGGAAACTGCAAGTACCTTCAGCATTAATTTCTGGGGGTATGTTAAGTGTTTTTTTTTCTTTAATTAATATAACAGAACTTTTTGATAAATTTTGAGTAATTTTTTCGCAAAATTTGGTATAGTTTGGTTAGTGTTAGTTTCGTGACAAAACTTGGGTTAGAACCCCAAAAAATAGTAGATATACCTATAATAGAAAAGTATACGCCCTCCATTTTTTAAATTTACAATTATATCTATTTTGACAATATCGCGAATGAGCCATCAAAAAATGGTAGCCCGAGGTGCGTTTTTAAAGTCTTTTGGGTAATAATTTGGGCGTGGCACCCCAGAAATGTTTCAATAATGCTTGGTAAAATCCGCTCTTGGAAGGCGTGATTTTTAACGATCTTTGAGCAAAAATTGGGCGTGACACCCCCAAAGCTTTCTGCGGTTTGCCTTTGCAGGGGAGCTGTTTCATGCCAGAGAGAGAATTAAATTTTGGCACTATCTTACCTAAAAGTCACGAGCCGACACTGCTTTATGGCTTCGCATTCCGTTTACTGTTCACTGTGGTATTCAATATAATACGTTTAATTTTTTAAGTAAACCTACTTTTTTGCCTTATACTTATAATTTTTTTCCTGTTCCAAAAAAAAATATATAAATAGGTTCTAATAACAAAATTAGGTACTTAATAATATTTATTTTTTGCATTCTCAACATATAAATAATATGTATAAAAACATAATATTACGTATGTTAAAACAATAAAATATAAAAAAAAACAATAAAAACATAAAGGAAAGCAACAAAATTCTTGAACAAAAAGAAAATAATGAAACTAAAAGGAACAAAAATTACAAAATTCATTAGGGTAGCTGAGGTAGCTTGGTAACTATAAAATAAAGAAGAACATCGAAACATTTTAAATCCAAATATCAATTAAATTAATTGTCAAACAAAAATCATTACTGTTATTTTTTTTTTAATTTCGACTTAATGCAGCATATTCCTATGTGCTAAAAGTGCCCCGTCGGGAATGACCCCCCCCGGAACAGCGGGCGTTTGTTTTGCGGTAGTAGCGCTATGCTACTGTCAACTTATTTATATTAGATATACAAAAAACATTGTAAATTCAACGGTTGTAGTTCAACATTTTATTCTATTAAAGTTCATCTTTTAAAAATATATTTTATTATATAGGGCGGCTCATAAAAACCTGACGTTAAATATTTTATGAAACACCCTCGATATTATTACATATCTATTTTGGTTTTAGGTAAAAATCTAGACACATTCTTAATGCAAATTTTGCTTCATTTCAAGCTATAGACAATTAAAAATCAGCTGGCTACTTTTTCCAAGTAAGTAGAGTAGGAAAACGGTTGAAGCCAGAGAAAAACAAAAGTTGCAAGTTACATAAAGCGTAGGTTATAGGCTCAATTGTAGTTAATGCAAAAACGGGACTGACGACAGGTGACAAAAGTGGATGAGACGACAAAGAGCTTTCTAGGGTAATTATTAGGAACTTAAATTAATAGTAGATTACATACCGAGGGAGAAACAGCTTCATTCCAGGGAAGGCTAGGTTTTATTATAAACTAAGTGATACCCGCCCTATTTCGCCCCCTTAAGGGTTGAATTTTAGAAAACGACGAAATAGGTTTTTCATTAATTATTGTATCGAAGAGTATTAATGTCAAGTTATTGATCACCCGATATTTGCTAGCTGTGTCTTGAAAAACTACACAAAATCTGTTACAGAAATGGTGCTGCATTAGTGGCGTATCGTGCATGGATGCGAGTGATGCGTCGCATCCCTTTAGAAAATATCAAATTCCACAATATTCAGTTGTCTTTTATTTTAGTTTTATTTCTATACAATAAACTTCGATCCATCATGCTTGTTCTGGAATTATTCTGGTATAGTACATAACTAATACCTAGCGAGAAAAAATATTTAATAATTAAACTGATTGACCGCGACCACCCAGATCCAATGAAACCTGGAGCGAACGAAAAATGCGATGCAAGGATGCATCGGTGTACCTCACATCAACTGGCCGGGAAATAACATTGTGTTGTCCGCGAGTAGTCAATGAACCTTCTCTAGGAGAATGTGGCAAGTTTTAAGTTCTTGGTCATGCGATTGAATAAACACATCTCGTCGCATTTCGGCTCTTCTATCGTGGGCGTTTTCTGGTGAGAAATGTGACTGTATTATCGAAAAACTATTCCGTACTTGTCTCAGATATTTACCTTTTAGCAAAGAAAATGTTACTACGAACAATTTCTTTGCTTTTAGTGACAAATTACAAATTATTAAATTATAAAATATTAAAACACTTTAAAAGTTAAATTCTATGTTTTTGTCTCCGGTTTTGTTATTCAATAGTCAGTAAGCACACAATAGTATATTATGATATAAGTGTATAAGAGGGCCTTTAAAGCACGCGCGACATATTTCAAAACACGACGCGCAGCGGAGTGTTTTGTAAGTCGCAAGGGCTTTAAAGGCCTCTTATACACGTATATCATACGCTATTTTTTATTACAAATGCATCATAATCTCAAAAATGTTTTAAATATTAAACTTAAGGGATATATTGACGAATATATTAATTTGTCACATTTGACATGATCAAATGTTTCTATAGCAACCTTTAAAAAAGTAGGCGCATCATAAATATCATTTTAAGCACGCTGCAGCGTGCGATAATCGTTGATTATGATGCATGCGTGATAAAAAATGTTTTATTGCTAATATAATATGTATGATGTATGTCTTCTTGTTTTGCTGATTCATTTTTATATCCCATGACAGAGAAAAAGATAATAACATATTAACAAATTTTGGCAAAGTTTAGATGCGCTCAGACAATTTTTCTTCACACGCGTCTAATGATCGCTGCCAACACCGACGCGCGACGCCTATTAGTTGAAAATTCCCGCCTTATTTGAAATAAAATAGGGTAGAATAATAATTATTGTTGATTTCCGCGTTTAGTGGAATACGAATTCGGAATTTTGTGTGTATTTTTGCTGAAATTATTTAGAAATTGTTTGGGTTAGTTTGGATTAGTTAGGGTTATAATAATTTGAATAAAGATTAGTAATATTTTATTTACTTTCATCACCAACAATGAGAAAAATTTTTGTTCAAACATGGCGCGAAAATTTAGCCGATCAGCGTTAATGTTGCCCGCGATCCGTAGCCCACTTTTTGCTCATTGCATGCATCCCTTAATGTTTTCCTCACGCTACGCCATCGCCACTCTGAAAATATGGTATTTCTTCGTTTTAATCGTGATAGTCTTTTAATGTTATGGTTACTGGTTTTTAAGGTTTTTAAGTTTTTGTTTAGTTTGTTTTTTATTATTATTGGTCCATTTGCAAAATTTAAAGAGATTCGTGTTTACCATTTTGGAGATTAAAAAGCGTTTGTGTTCGTAGCATATATCGTCTGGACTGCCCAACCAAGAATAGTTTTGTGCAATTATGTGGTTTTTTATTTTTGTAGCCAAAAATTCTTGTTCTTTACATTTATCAAAGTGTTTTTTAAATATGTGCATCGACTTTTCAACCATATGTTCAGTAGCCTTATTTGGTACGGTCAAAAATAAATTTACATTGGCTCCATAATTTTTATTTAGAATTAAAATTTGTGTTGGGTCGTTCAGAGCTTCACTTTCATTTGTCAATTTTTGCAAACATTTTTCGCATTTAAATTTAATTTGCGTAGACCGGACCAAATAACCAGCATAATATGATGTTGCGCAGTCCTCAAGTGATACCTTATGAGAGGCAGGATTTTCTCGATTTTTTATTGAGACATCTTGTATGTCGACCTCAGAGTTGTTAATATTTATGCTTTCAGTGTTCGCTATAATTTCTGAAGTGTTTAAGGACTTATTTTCTGTAAAATTAAAGGGCATTAAAAATTGACTTATTTCGGGATCGTTTTCACAGTTAGACGCTTTTGAAGGTTGTAAAATACATGATACTGTTTGAATCCGAAAAGATAATCTGAAAGCCTTTGCCGTTGGATTTAAACTCCAACCTCCTCTTTGCCGAACAACAGAAAAAAAGTTTTCTAAAAAGTCTTGGTTCAATTTATTAGTAAGCAGAAAAGAATTACAATTTTTTTCGGATTCAAAGATACTCAAAATTGCATTAATGGACTGTACCATACCTTCAAAACAGGGTGGTCGGCTTTCTTTAAGCCTATTTACACGAATTTTTTTTTCAGGAGGTTCATTGTCTTCCGTTTCACGATGCTTGGTTGGACTATTAGTTACCTTAATAAGAGATTCGAAAATTTGTTTTCCTTTTTGTAAAGTTTCTAACACCCGCGGATTTTTATCGCTGATACCACAATTAAAAGGATTTTTAACAAATAGACGTCTACTATTCAACGAATCAAACAAGTTGTTTAAGTCTGAGATAAAATCCGCTGTGTCAGATGCTGCTTGGCTCAATTGTCCAGTAGCAATACACGACCTTATTGCCGCTGCCATTGAACTAGAAAACAACTGAAGTGCCAGGGAACAAGACATTTTTTCAAAGTTGTTAGGGTTTAGATGTTTTTCCGTTATTTTGGGAAGGGCTCTGGCGGTGTTTGTTTTTCGATCTATTTCAAAGGTTTGCCTTAAAACATTAAATGAAAATATTTTTTGAGATAATTTAAAAGTACCATTTAACCAGTTATTGCGAATGCTTTTAAATAAATGTGGCACATCATATATGGCAAATATTTTGTGTTTTTCAAGTTCAAAAAATGGTTTGTTCTTTGACACACCTAAAAGACTTAGAGCCCCTCTATTATTTGAACCTTGGTCGCACACTATTGCCTTGGGAAGAAAACCAATTGAAATAAGGCTTTTAATATTAAAAATAAGTAATTCTTTTAGTTTTATTTTTTTTATGGAATTATTTGTAAAAAAATAGGATAATGGAAATTTCCATTTGCCATAAATGCTTTTAATAGAAAAAACCAATGCATGAGTCGCATGCTTGGCACTTCTTCCCAAGGGTCCCAAATCTTCGAATCCCTCAATAAGATCTAATTTTTTGTTATATTCGATCGACTCTTTTATAGACATCTCATCAAATGCCACAATACATTTTCGTTTATTTTCGGGCATTGCTTCGCATTTTGCCTTTAGAAACTTCAAAACACCTTCGTCAATGCCCGGCTTAAAATAATTCTGCCTAAGCCAGCCCTGGATGGTCTTGGGACTGGGTAGACTAAGCCCTTGTCGCCGCAAAAAAACATACCCACCAGGCGATTTATAATAAAATGCAGTTGCAAATTCCTTTTCATTTTTGTACCAAAGTCGCCTTTTTCCACGAAATTGCATTAAAACAAAAGTTTTTGCCACAGAATTTAGGATAGACAGAAAAGGTAAAATATTTATTGATGCCCTAAATTTTTGCATGTTAGTTTTTAAACGTTTAATTCTAAGAGTGTAGTTTTTAATTTTTTTTATTTGGAGCGTAATTTTGTTTTTCATTTGAACTTTCCGTGGCGTCATTTTTGGATTTTCGGGTAAATTAGTTAATTCTGACAAAAAAGATGTATCTGCGATTTGATGGGAAAACAGTTGTTTTGGGCAAATGTCTGATGTTCGTCTGCCGTATGTTTTTTGTGGAGTGAGTACTTTCATGCCTTCTGTATTGTCCGCATTATAAGGTTGAGGAACTGCGTCATTTTTCAAACAAAATTTTTTTGCACCCCTAAAATCACTCTCTAAAAAGTGGTTTTCGCATATATATTTGTGTTTGATTATATCCTCTGGTAAGTCGGCTAACTGTGCATTTCCTAACAAAAATATAAATAATTAACTTCCTAAAATATTAATGGCCAATTTCTACGCTTTGTTGTTTTTCAGAAGCAAGCAAGTACAGAAGAAAAGCAAAATATAGTTACCACAAAACTTTATTTTCTGTGATAGAAGCTTATAATAGCATGCAGTATATATAAGCTTATAATAGCATGCAATATATCACGAGAACTATGAATTTAATCGATTAAACTACGTTCAACATTTTGAGCATGATTTTTCTTGAAAATGTTGAATGGAAAATAATTTAATCAAAATCCGAGACCGCGAAGCTGTCGAAGGTTTTATTTATAAATTATTTTGCATGAAACTATTTGTCAAAAAGAAGAATCATGCGAGAAATATTGAACGTAGTTTAATCGATTAAATTCATAGTTTGAGTGGTATTATACGGCTAGATTATTTCCTCGATTAATTAAATTAAATCCATAAAAGCCGTTAAAAAAATTAACGGTAACTTTATATTTTTCAACAAATTTTACAACAAATATCAAAACGTTAAAAATGACGCTTCACATGATATTTCTGTTTTTGTCACCTTGGTTACATACCCCAATGATGCGTTGACCAGGCCCGCTTATCAAAATCGACATGTAAATATTTAAAAATTTGACATATTTTGTCACCTCATACCAAAATAATGAAATACAAATTTTAAGGAAAATCGGAGTTTTCAGCCATAAAAATTAATAGATCATTCGAACCATTTATAAAATAATGTTTTTTCAAAAACCGTTAATGAAAAGTGCAAGAATCAGCTACAATCGACAAAACGAAATCCAATATGGAGGACGCAGTTTAATCGCTGTTAAACAGAGTGCAATAATCACTTATCTAAACAAAATTTATTCAGCAAATCGGGCTGTCTGATTGGTCCATTTTTCGATGAAGGAAATAATCGTTTATAATAATTTGATAATTTTTTTTTAATTTCTTAGAAAATAAGCCTACCTTTCCAGTTCTACCATGCATACGTACAGGGTCTTTTTTATATTTAAACCCCTATCTACAGGGAAAACCGTAAGTGTTATAGAAAAACTTCAACTTCAAAACGTCAAAATCTGTCAAAAAAGAAATAAATAATGGTCGAAAAGTTATCAAATAAAAATCAACTTCGTTATTTTAAATCGAATACCCTGTATATTTTTTAACTGAACTATAGACGATTTTCTCCTGATTTCAAAAATATAGGGTGTTTCTCACCCCTATAACTTTTTTGTTTTTAGAGATAAACAAGTGAAATTTGGTGTCTAGGTATAATATATAAATATGTATTTTTGACGTGTTCAGTTGTTTTCTGTCACTTCAGGTTTGAGCGGAACTCGTACGTAAATTATTATTAGGACCCGTACTTCCTTATATTAAATGGAACACCTGGTATATTTTTACATATTTCAATAGGAAATCACAATGCGAGTACAATGACACCCCATCTGTCATTTTTTGGCATTTATCATCCTAAAAGTTTCATTATTTAATTTTCAATCTAAGTGCTATGAATGAGTTAAAACGGTTAATTTTGGATCAAGTGGTCAGGGAAAAGAAGTTTCGATCGAGTTTTACTTTTCATTTGCTTCAAACGTTCATTTAAAGTTTACAAAATCCTAATTATGACTTCTCAATTTTTTCAAACAGAATAAAGGTGGCTCATTATCAAATCTAGAAAGGGCATCTTGTTACGAACAATTTGATACTACACAATCGATATTTTAAATAAATATTGAGTATCATAATATGATAATCTGTCTAAAAGCTCTAATAGTTTATTGTAACGGCCATCAACCGGCATCGTTAATAGTGAAAAAAATAACGAGGCTTTGGAAAGTATTAAAAAAAAATGTTTTTTTCTGTGACGGAAAAAACGTTTGACATTTTATCTCTGTTGCCAAGTACCTAACAAAATATCCCTTTTTATGAAACTACTTTTATGCCTACATATATACTTACACATAAATCAAATCACAGAATTAAATTGACAGATATTTGATTACTTTAAAGGTTTCCTTAGCAACGCAGGTTTATTGTCACTATAACTACAACAACCTACCAGTTTAAAAATATAAATTTCACATCGATTTTCTGACTTTAATATATTGTAGTAATATGTTTTTTCAATATTAAATCGGTTTTTCCCGTCACTGGAAAAAATAGGGTATTACACGGGAAAAATATTAGATTTTAAAAAATCTAAAATCTAATACTTTTTCCCTGGTATAATAAATATCTATTTTACGACATTTTTGCGCAGTAATATTAAATTTGTCAGTTTTGGTAGTAATTCTTAAGAATCAATATTTTTTATAATCAATTCGTTAATACAAATTGGCAAATGGAAAATTACAGTCGAAATTAGAAAATTGACATGCTATTAATTTATGGTGAAGCTAGAAAAAATGCCGTTATTGCAGCATGGCTTTTTGCGGAAAGTAATTCCAAAAGACGGCATCCCACTCGTCATTATTTTCCAAAAATGGAGCAAAAACTTCGAAATGAGGCCGAAGATGGTAATTTGTAATAAGAAACTGATTATAAAAAATATTGTTTCTTAAGAATTGCTGCCAAAACTGAAAAATTTAATACGGCTGCGCAAAATGTCATAACGTTTTTTTTTATACTTTCCAAAGCCTCCTTATTTTTTTTACTATCAACGATGCCAGTTGATGGCCGTCGCAATAAACTATTAGAACTTTTAGACAGATTATGATACGGGATATTAATTTATTCAAAATATCGATTGTGTGGTATCAAATTGTTCGTAATAATATGCGCTTTCTAGATGTGGTAATGAGCCACCTTTGTTCTATTTGAAAAAATTGATTAAACGTCATAATTACGATCTTGTAGACTTAAAATGAAAAGTAAAACTCGATCGAGACTATTTTTCCCTTGCAACTTGATCCTTGATCCAAAATGAACCGTTTTAACTCATTCATGGCAGTCTAGATTGAAAATTAAAAATTGAAAATTTTAGGATGTTAAATGCCAAAAGTGACAAATGCCATTGTATTCACAATGTGATTTACTATTAAAATAAATAAAAATATACCGGGTTCCCCATTTAATATAAGAAAGTAAGGTTCACCTCCGGTCAAACCTGAAGTGACAGAAAACAATTGAATACGTCAAAAAATATATATTTATATACTATACCTACACACCGAATTTCACTTGTTTATCTCTAAAAACAAAAAAGTTATAGGGGTGAGCCACTTTTGAGAAACATCCGGTATAGTTTGTTTATATATATACATATGTGATATGACTAACTATATATACTTAATTCGAGCAACTATATACCTACTAGAATCAAAGCTGTTATTTGTTTTTTATTAGGTAGGTACCTATGCCACAGAAAATATAGTTGTGTAACTATATTTTCTGTGCCTCTGCGTCTTAATTATTTTACAAATTACCTTACGCTTACGCATGCTGCCTACTAACTACTCGTAGGTACCTAATGTAAAATATAAGAAAAATTATAAGCCACAACTACTGCTACCTCAATTAAACCTACCACAATTCAGAACCCATTTCCTACACAATTGGGGATTTTTAGATGGGAATCTAAACATTCTAACCCCATGGTCTCTTCGACTTTTCATGCAATTAAAATATCTACATGTATTCCCAGCCATTATTTAATGGGTTATTAAATACAAAAAGCTATATTTTAATCTATTTTTCTGCGGCAAATCAACGAGTCGCAAAGCTTGACACCCTCTATCAGCCAGTAATGAGTGATGATTGATGATAAATGCTAAATAAGCGGGAAAGCGGGCCGGCCGGTAAGAGCCACGGCAACAATCGGCAACATCGAAATTCGCGGAACTTAAAAATCTAGTTTGAGCGACCGGCCGGTCGTAGTGGGGATAACACGTGCTTAGCCGCGATTAAAATATTATGATTTGTCTACACAGGCGACATCTCTTAACGCATTTTTAAACCATATTTGCCGTTTCATTCCCATCAGGCTTCTGTTGTGTAACTATATTTTCTGTGGTTTAGTGCATGTTGCCGAAGGTTCCAAACCCCAACGTAAGTAGCGATTTGTTGCCAGAAAAATCGAAGAGAGTGTACATTCAAGTATTAATAAGAATGCTATGGGGAGTCATGCAAAGTGAGTCATACTGTATATAATTTTTTTAATAATACCACTGATACAATCCTTATCACTATTTGAATTGATTAAATTTTGAAATTAATCATTTCCTACTCATTTTTCAAATAATCCTAAATGACAACTAGTTGTCAAACTAACAAGTTGAAACTTAAATGACATTTTCCGTTTCTTTATTGACCTAGGTTTTTTTTTAATATTATTATTTACCTAGGATGAGAAATGTTACTTCTCATTTGAGGAATGGAGTAAATAATGGTGATTTATCATGTTAGTAGTAAAAAAAATGTTATGAATAATAATAAGCAAGTAGGTAAACTAGGATAAACTAAGGGACATGGTATTTGAGAAAACAGTTCTTAGGATGTAAGCGTTTTTTGCACTTAATATATGTAAACTTTGCATTCTTGTGGTAAAAAGCACATATTTTTCATTTTATGAATGCTGTGGCAAATGATATATTTTACCACATCTTCCATCGTAACTTGGTGTTGGTGCAACTTTTCCCTTATTAGATTTCTGGCTATCGCTTTTCAAAATACTTTAGGTGCGGTATGTTTTAATTTTAATAAGGCACTCGACATTTTTGCACATTTTGAAAAAGTAGCCATGCATTTAAGAGGTACGAAAATATTGGCCACATCCGTTTTCTCTGCTTTATTCTCGTCCTATAGACAGCGACTGATCCATCTAGCTTCTCAGCACCTCTCATACCTTTATTGGAATTTTCAAAAATTTTAGGTTGGGGTATGCAAATTTTTGATTTACTCGACAATAACACGAAGTATTATTTAAGTCAAGGGATTCCAAGTTGGATGCTGCGGCAACTACTTTGTTATCCTTCCACTGAAGGACTGCTACTTTTTCAGAACGCGAAAATGTATGCACGCCTCGTTTCTCTTTGGGAAATATTTTCTGACCGTCTTCTAATAGACAATCTTCTAACCTGTTATCTCTAACAGTACCAGTATCCTAATGTAGGAAGATGATCTAATAATTTTATAGAGGTAAAGATTTTATGTCCTTGATTTGAACGAATTTCAGCCAATTCTATCAAATTTAGTACCACAGTGCCACTTAAACTGTTGTTTGTCCTCGATTTGACAGTTATCATTCAATTGTAATGTCTTAGAATTACTTTAAATCTATTTAGCCTCTTGATTTCCGCTAAAAATTTTGCCACAACGCCCAGTTGCCCAGTATAATTATAGCGTTTATTTGGATATTTGCCATATACAGACAGCAAAAGATCTCATAAAATAATAAGCAATTCGCTTCTTGACATATTTAGGGTATAGTTTTTTTGCTAAGCATATGCATTTATTTGCTTCTCGATGTTTACGAAAACTTCTTCATCGAAAAAGAATTCTAGTGGTGTTTTTTTTTTCATTGACTATATCGGGAGGATTCTTATCACTACAATCTTGGTTATTATCAAAATTCTTGATTAGTCCATTTTCTTTTCCTCAGTGGTGAGGGTTTATTCGAATTTACTCCCAACTTGCTGGCTACATTCGGAAATAAATGTGCAAGTGGTATATCATCATCTATGTCTTCATGCTAGGATTTTCAGGTACATCGGTAGCATTTGTAATCTAATCAACGTTCCAAGTTGATTATCATCATCCTAGACATCCGTATTAGGGTGAGCCATAGGAACAAATTCGCTTTCGGCTTGTAACATAGCAGGGCCCAAGTGAGAAATGTTACCTTCATGATCATCATAAGACAGGTCACTGTTTACGTCCGTATCAGCTTCATCTAGGTATAAGTGGAATATTATACATTGCCGCTTTCAACATCGCCTTATTCCAAACAGCCAATTACTCCAGAGAGAGCCAACCTATAAAAAAGACAATGTATAACTGCATAACTTTGCATTACCTTCTTGAATTTAAGTTTGGCCTAACTAATATTTGCCTTATTTTGAATTGTCATTAGGCCAGCTGATATTGTTTGATTAATAGGTATAGTTGGTCGCATACTTCACTAATCAATTTGTTAATTAATTTCATTGAATTAATTTTATGCTATTTAATTATTGGTGGGTCATTTACTTCGTTGATTAATTAATTAATTAATCATTGGCTACGCTTATTTATTCATTATCTTTATTGATATAAATTCATAGTTCACTTCATTTAAAATTCGGATACTGAATAGCGTTGGTACTATTCAGTTCTACTTAGGAAAACTGATCTCGGCTTTTGAGTATTAGTGAGTTGTTGTATAATTTTGTTTTTTCCCTAATTGAATTTTATAGATTTATTGCGGTTTTGTGTTCCTTTATAGCAATTAATTATTTTTAAGATATGTAAACCCTGTATAGTTGGTAGAGGTTATACTGACTCAGGTTAATATGCTAATTACGCGTGCTCTCCATTATTTTGAGATTTTTCCTTATTTTAATTTAATCCTACATTAATTATATAATTAACACAGGAACTCAACTACGGATACTAGCTTAAAAGAAAAATCCTGCAAATATAAAAGCTCGTAGAGCTTGTATATTTAGTAATTAAATCTATGAACCGTATAGTTACAGTTACTTAAAATCGGATTAACTTTAATAAGAATGCAGTTGTTAATTATCAAAAATAAAAATTCATTCTCCCATTAAGCTCTCAAGTGCGATGGAATAAATAAAATAAGTTAGGCCTAACTGTGTATATCTGCTCTCAAATCAGCACGGATGCGATCAAATGCCTAGGTCTCAGCATCCATCGAATGTAGACTATGGTGGACGTATGATTGCAGCGACACTAACAGCATCCACTGAATACTTCTCAGAAGTGGTTAGTTTAGTAAGGTGCGAAGATAATGAGCATCACAAGCACGCAAGCTAACAATCAGCTAGTAAGGAGAAAGGAAGGGAGGAAGATACCTCAATTCAAGATGTTAGGCTACTAAAAATGGTTTTATGGGTGTGTGGAACCTCTCTTCCATGTGCCTGTCTCCAATCCAAATACTTCGATGAAGAAAGTTATGTTCCTTGTAACTGATTCTTCAAAAATACATACAGATAATCAAAGGTAAGATATACAAATACGTATTTAGGTAGTTTCAGATCCCATACATAAACATAGTCTGTACAATTACAGATGTGCAGCTATCAACCACACCTACCAAATGACCCATGGAAAGTGACATGGCCGAGCCCCCTCGACCTCGATCTAGTGTTGCTTCCAAAAGAATTCAGAAGCATACTAAACCCACTAATACTAAATAAGCACTGTGTAGCGTGAAAATTTGCACATTAAAATATGTATTTTGAGACCAAATAAGAAAAAAATAATAGATGATCCTACCCCAACTGGCTAATGTATCAATCCACACCACAATCAAATATAATTAAAGAAATTAATAAACTGTAACAATAATCCTAGTACAAGTAGCTACCCAATTAGTACCGATGTTATTTTGGATAACCGCGACACGACTCCAAACCACTGATGCGGTATGAACTACTGTTAAGCAGGCATCAGCCATATTTACTGCATTTAACAATATAACTGATAGATGATGCAGTAGTGTCGAAATTCGATTGAATATGTGGAAACATTACATGGCGATAAAAATGGAAATCAAATGTGCCTAATATGAGCCAAATTTTAACTTTTTAAACTAGCTAACTTGTCAATAATAATTACTCATCTTTGACAAAAATGAGAAATACTTAACTAGATTATTTCTTGTGTTTCCGTTTTATAAATAGTTGCCGAAAGAACTTAAATATCCTTAATTATGCCCTTGAAATACATCAATATTTATTTTATTCTCAACGCGTAGGGATTATTTGTGCTTCAAATCGGCAGCAGCGAATATTAACTACGATAAGAAGATTCACTCTCCATGGCGGCACGTCAACGGTATGTCTCCTTCCCCGCGCGAAAACTAGCATGATACTGGCATGTGATCTTTGGACCCGGCGCACACTGGTCGAATTTCTAGGAAAGCTGGCCATAATAAGGTTAAGCAGAAATAAGTCATAAAAGTTATTAAGTACTACACGTTTAATATATCGTGTTTTAGACAAATAACTGTTGAATTTTCAGCTCATCATCTATATTTATATAGGGTGTATCAATTATCACTAACGATAAAAAATCATGTATAAAAATAATTTGTATGTTCTTAAACCGTTTTAAAAAATGATTTTGCAAATTAAGGGCTATCCTTCATTGTAAAAAGAGGGTTTTAAATTTTTAATTCGATGATCCAAATTTTGTTTTTTCAACGGTTAATTTAGGAGTGTCACGAGTAAAATGAATGTTAAGCGGACGACAGAAGCGCGTTGATGAGGGCCTGCAATTTTGCCATACACGTATTTCAGAGTTATCGCTATTTTTAAAAATGAATCTTATAGGGACGAAACTAGTAAAAATATAGAAGCATCAGTGCAGTTGTTGTTCAAAAACACTTGCTTATATTCTGACTATCCCAAGGTAATATCAAAGCCATATTTACAAATTAAAACTAAATTATATATTTTTATCTGGTGATTCAGCCAAAGTATTTATTACCTCTTTTTATAATAACATCAGTCTTGCATCGTCAATAATGATTCTACCGAAATTTCAGCTTCAGTTTCACTTACTACAATATTATGGGATTAGGGGTGGGCGACAATAATCGATTATTCGATTCACTTTTTCGAAATTACCGATTAATCGACTTATTAATCAATTCAGAATTAATATTTAAGAATAGAATTAATATTTCAGAAAATATCGATTATTTCGATTAATCGATTATTCAGTTATTTGCTAAAATATTAAGCGTTTAATCGATTATTCAATTTCTTGCCCACCCGTACCGACGACTTTACAACAGATATAAATTTTAAAATTCTAATTTAATAATGCGTTGCGTTAAGGGTAATTTAAATGACATAAAACCATGTGAAAATACTTTCAGTATAACATATGATGCAAAAAAACAGAGAAACGTAAATGCTCAAACAAGTCAGCAGCAGGGAAAACTGAGCACGTTACAAATTTAGCCAATAAGGGATCCTCATTTCGACACGCCATTTTCTGATAATCTGGCTTCAGTTGTTGCACAAATAGGTATAACACCAACACATAACCTCAACGGAGTGTTAGCACGTTAACAGTATAGTACATCAGTCTTTATCTTTTTATTATGTATTGGGCAAAAATAAAACAATCATGTTGGCAGGCGATTTTTTACGCGGTGGCCATAGACCAGCTCATCCTTTGTCTGATTAATTTTCACGCGTAAATTCTATAGTCGAGTCAATATTCGATATAAGATAATATCGCTATTTTTTAGTTGTGTTGTATTACGAAATAGGAATGAAATATACAGTAAAAATATTGTGCGAAACCTTTAACCAATTTTAAAATCACCCAAAACGCCAAAATTTAATTAAACATGAAAAGATGGGACAAACTCGAGCAATATTTTCTTCTTGATGTCTTTGGCAGAATATTTGTATTCGGAAATATGGTGAAATCATTAACACAAAATCAAAATCTTTTAAATATTAGTTATTACACACCTTGAGTATTGTTATCAATAATAACTATTTAAAAACGGTAACAGATGTTTGAAACAGCCAGTTGAATACAAACTTTATCAACATATTTTTTTGGTGATAATATTAAAAAAGAAATAACCATACCGTAAGTTTGACAGGGCGCTGACAACAATTCAGAAGATATCAATTGTGTTTTTCTAAAGCCAACTAAAATATTAGAGTGCTATAAATAATTTCGTCATAAATTTGATTAAACATACCGCAAACGAAAATATCGTTTATGGCCAGCTTTTATTTAAATTCAACCTGTGTGCGGCGAAGTTAGCCGGACGTTACCAGGCAACGAAGAAAATAAACGACGATTTCTTGGTAGCGCTGTCTGACCATTGAGTGGGCCTTCTTGTCGTAGTTAATATTCGCTGTCGGTAGCGCAGGCATTACCCAGCAGCAAGACCGATATTCTCAAAGTGGTCGGTAGATTAGCCTGCTTCACTGAAGATTTAAAAGAAATATTTTAAATCTTTTCCTGCAGCATTGTATTGTTTTTTTTTTGCTTTAGTATGAATCACAATTGTTAAGTTCTTTACAATTATTATGTACAAAAATACACACTTTTCACAAACTATATTTTATTCAGTAGAATACGTACTGAAATCTATTCGAAAAATATAAAGAGCAAAACCTCATTTCGAATCATATACGTAATAAGGTCCGTTTCCACGCCCGATTCCTAATATCAATATAGGCTGACTCACTGACGAATCATCAGTTTCTTTTGCGGGTAGTTTTTGCCGTTGAATAATCATAAAACTCGGCCATCCTAGTCTTCGAGATTGTCCTCAGGCTCTCCGTGGTTTTCTTCTAACAAGAGAAAAACATGCTGATCACGATTAGTAATTTGTATTGAATACTTCTTAGTATGTATTCAACATATCATAATTACATATTGATTATATGGTTCTTGTACCTCATAGTATGTACCGATTCCATTCAATTACTTCAAATAATTCATACGTGTTTACTTGGTTATAATACCTCATAGTATGTACCATCGCCAAGAAACCCATTATGTAGGATTGTACAATCCAATACCTTCAAAATTCAGTGCATATTATTTTGCCATAGTACTTCATAGTATGTACTTCCGCCACATAACCCACTATAATTTTACAATTGTGAATTCTCATAATTCAGTGCATATTATTTAGCCACAGTACTTCGTAGTATGTACTTCTGCTAAATAACCCACTACATTGCAGATAAGCATTACCTCTTAGAACTACTCATGGCTTAATCTTGTCTACTGCGACAATAGTCTTTGTACGTAATTTTCCCTCATATCTTGTACTTACTTCATATGGGTCGTTAAACAACACCTTAACTACCTTAAATAGACCCCTCAATTTGGGAAGTAGTTTTCTGCTTGTTCCTGTACAAGGTGCATCCGTCTTTATAATCATAACAATCTCTCCTTCCTTATAGACTCTAGCCTTCCTTCTAGCTCTATCAAGTTTAAACATAGCTACCAACCTCAGTTCAAATAATCACAACCAATACTAACGTTATAAGATAAACAATTATCATCTTAAGAAAAGCATGTACATACCCGCATGTCATCTATTTTAACGTATGCCCTCCGACAATGTTGCACGCTATATACCTAGTTACCCATAAAACATTTTAAAATTTATTATCCAATGAACTTTCTGAAATATTTAATTTTTCAGCCAGAGACTTCTTTATAAGTGTGCATGAACTACCTGAATCTATTAAACAATTTTTTACCAAACAATCGTTTATTATAATATTTTTTTTTACGCCCATGCTATTTCGGATTGTTTACCGTGCTTGGTTTTAGAACCGTAGATTAAGTTTACTGGTTACTAAGCAAAAACGCAACGGTAGGTAATTTACTTACCGTTCAGCTGAACAGTTAGTAAAATATATATAAATTGTCGAAAAAATGCATCATCTTTAGATGATCCTTTCTTGAAACATTAGTATTTTGTAGAGCACCCTATTTCCCATGCCTCTTCAATATCAGAATTATCGTTCTCAGACTCACCCATACTTCTAAAACACTGCTGATATAATAGGTCTGTTCTAGCAGCGATTTCAAACGGTTTCAAACCGTCCGGAGTTTGCGCATAACGATATAAGCGTCGCTTATATGGCTATGCGCAAACTCCGTACGGTTTGAAACCGTTTGAAATCGCTGCTAGAACAAACCTATTAATAGTCACGCGTTTGTCAAATATCGTGACACATAGAGGAATATAAAAGTAAAGAGAGTATCCATTCCCTTGTAAAATATTGGCACACCGTTTTATGACAATTGACAATAATGACGTATGATGTTTACTTATACGACACTAAGGGCGGCTTACTGAACTAATGCTAATAATCTATGTTGACAAAACATGTTCCTGTTTTATCGACAGAAGAAAGGCGGCGGGCTATTCAAATGTTATTTTTATTTTAGTCGTATTCCATATAACTAGACGGTTTATGAATTTATCTGCAACAAACGATTACAGCGTTTTTCTTAATAGAGATTGAAGCAAAGAGAGAACCCTGTAAATACATTAGTTTATCGCAGATAAATCCATACTGCGCCTGGTGGAATTAAATGCCAGTATACATTAAACTTTAAGCGTTGTTTGGACCAAAGAATAGTTTAGGGTGTAAGAAAGAAAATATACACATTTTGCATTTTGTTACAAAGTTTATTAAAAAACATGCGGTAGTAAATGCAATCAAAATAACATAAAAAAATCTCTTAACAGAACAAAATAGGTAAATAGTGTTGACGTATCACAATATATTTCTAATATTCAAAAACTAATTAACTCGAATAGAACCAAAAATAAAATTTAACAGTTTTTAAATACTTCAAGAACAAAATTCACAACAGAAAATAGCTGCTTACCAACGGCTGCTACTCGCACCACCAATACCTACATCCACCATCGCTCCAGAACAATTTTAAATTAAAATAATAAATTGATTAAACCGGCTTTCTTTAATCAACAACCGTCAAACCGCCATTTGTGAATTCTCGACAGCATACTTTTAGCACAGCTTACTAGATAATTTATAGTAAGCTGTGCTTTTAGTTCCACTGACGCTAGCGCCTCCATGCGCGGCTGGTATTGCGCAGTGCGTCAAAACTCAATGCCAATTTTCCCATAAGAATAAAACACTCTCTTTATTTTTATATTCCTCTATGATCGTGACATTAAAAAGTAAAATTACAAACGTATCCATAGTAACAGCAGAACCCACTTAAGGTTTAGTGGATCTACAGGGCAGAAATAATTATCCAAAACACAATTTTTACCATTTTCAAGATATTTGCTTAGTCAATGTCTTTGTGTTCATAAAAGGCGTACAAAAAATAGTATAAGCATCTCGAACAGTAAGGAGTTTACCGATCTCCTCCAATATTGGCGACTTCGCTTCGCTCAGTCGCCAAACATTGTCATCGATCGGTAAACTGTCCTTACTGTTCTTGATACTTAATATACTATTAGCACCTCTGCTTTTGTCATAAGAGCCCACAACATTTATGTTATATTGTATATTTACTTATTACGGTAACATTGTTCTTTACTATGACCAAGTTTATTGCACGTTTCACATTTTACTACTATCTTAGGGTAATTCCTAACAATGTGTGGCCCCTTACAATTATAACAAATTTTTTCTTTGTGAATGTTGACATTACTTTTATTTTCAAAACCTTCACTAGTACTATCCCCGGCATTAATATTGTTTGCCAAGCTTTATGAATTAGTAACGAAAATATTCTTCTGAGCTTTATAAGTTTGGTTTGCATGATCTAAATAATTTGCCAAAAGTCCCACAGGTTGAAAATTAGCGGCCCTTGCCGACAATTTTATATTTTCGTTACCAATACCCTCTATAATACAATCAATTGTATTTTCGTCACTAATATCTAAATTTAATTTCCGTAACATAGCTAATTTTTCGAAACAATAATCGCTTAACTTTTGATTAGGCAAATGTACATAATTTGCTGCTTCTACAAATAATTTTCTAAACTTTATTCTACAAGGAAATGTTTGCAGTAACAAAAGCTCCATTTCGTCCCATTGTTTACACGCGTTTTTTAACGAATCATACCACTTTCTTGCGTTTCCACGAAGTCTGGAGTTTGCAAGCTTTATTACTAATTTATTGTCCCATTTATAAATAGAACTGATTTGTTCTACCTTTTGAATCCAATCTTTTGTAGATATATTTTCATTGGCGGGATCAAAAATAGGTAGTAGTGACTCATCAACACTTATACTTGTATATGGCGTACCTACAGTTTCTTCTTCGAGTAATTTTTTACTTGTTTTTAATTGCTTCTTCGGTTTTTTAACCTTCTTACGAACACTACTTAATTTACTAGATGAACTAGAAGAACTTGATGAACTTGAATAGTCCCTACGACGGCTTCTTTTTCCCATATTGCACGTAAGTCTATCCCACTTCTGATATATTATGTACACAAATACACACTTCTCACAAACTATATTTTATTCAGTAGAATACATACTGAAATCTATTCGAAAAATATAAAGAGCAAAACCTCATTTCGAATCATATACGTAATAATGTCCGTTTCCTCGCCCGATTCCTAATATCAATATAGGCTGACTCTCTGACGAATCATCAGTTTCTTTTGCGGGTAGTTTTTGCCGTTGAATAATCATAACACAATATTTCCTGAAAAAAGAACGATTCGTTTTAGTATTAGGTAATAGGAAATTGTATCAAGATTAATGCAGTACTTATTAATATCAGCTTTAGTACTGAGTCGTGTTTGAATATTCTACAAAATTGTTGTAATCTCAGTATCATAATAAACATTCCCTATTTCACAAATATGTTACTTAACCACATAATCTAATGTTAATATTCCCACAATAATTTTCTATGAAATTGTTGCAAACAATAGTATATTGTGTAACTAGGAGGAAAAGCAAAACATTCCTGGACGACTGTGGTTATTGTTGGACGAGGCGCAGCCGAGGCCAGCAACACAGGAGTCCAGGAATGTGCTTTTCCTACGAGTTGCACATACTATTTTTTAGCCGATCGAAATTAATTAGAATACGTACTTATAAAAATAGAGCCAAATCTTACTCTAAATAAAGCGGTGCTTTAAATTTAAACTCAACATAATATCAAGTTTTGAATCGAGCGAGCTTGAAGTTTATTACGTAACTACGGAAATAGCATCTAAATGTTGCTTTTGATAGACGACAGATCTGACAAACAGGGCGTTTGAATAGAACACAAGTGTTACATTCCCGGCCTAGGACGGGAATGTTATATTCCCCGACAGTTATTTTCTATTCTTGTACAGTAATTGCATGTTGCCAAGCAACGAATACAATATACTGGAATCATGACTTTTGCGGTGAGAAAACACATCGGAAAGGTGTCGATTTTCGTCCAATCGGATAAAAAAGTATTTATTAGGTTACGTATTACACAACCTTGTAGTAAATAGTGTCAAAGGGATATTTTACCCAAGTTATACTTAAAAGGAGAATTCATGTGCTACAAAATTGTAATCAACTTTCAAATCGTTGTCTGGTAAAAATTTCCACAATATTTTGAAATATCGTTGAGTGTCCGAACTGTATTGTGTTTAGTGCCAAACTATTATTACTTCTGTTTTACAATTATTAGCAAATATATATTACAGAAATGTGTACTAAAGTGAACTTTAAAATTATGGGACAATATCGCGCCTGCCGCTTGTGAATTGTGACCTTAGCACCAGGCCTGTGGATGACGAAATTCGTGGTTGCCAAATTTTATCTTGTCCCTTTAAAATATTAATATTAGTCATATCGATAATTAAACTATTGGAAAATATGTGTATTGCCAATTATTGTAAACAATTATGATTCTTACTGTACCTATGTAAGTTTTCTACGAAACAGCGGGTACCTTTTGCGCCCATAATTGTGAAAAATACAAACGTCCGAAAAACTATAAACTGTAATTTTTTAATTGTAATGCACGATACACTTTATAAAACGCAGAAATCGTCTTTGATTAGGTATGTGAAGTGAAAAATCCGATATCCGATTGTTGATCTGCTTTGTATAGAATAAATGGTACATGAAACCGAAAGCAAGGTTTGAAAAATATATTAAAACGTAAGAAGTACCAAGTGCTTGACTGATGACTTGTGACAACTTATGACAAAGACGCAGTTGACTCGATCATACCACCTACGGAGGGCTACATACCACCATTAGCATCTAATAGTGATTCTTTGTTCAGTGATATTATTTAATATAGGTGTGTATTAGCAATAGTGTCAAATTACATAAGCCAACTTAAACTGAATACTCACAGTATGCTGAAGTCAGTGCGAAAATATGTATATGCATTTGATTTGTTTTTTGGACATATCTTTAATGTGGTACTTTGCTATCGAAGCAATTCGTAGCATCTCGAAGTCCCACACAGATGGCGTCAGATATTTCATCTGGCGGCATATTAAAGTTCTAGTTGAACTATAAACACTGCAAGCTCGTATTATAGAGATGTGAAATACCGTTCCTCTACGATACCGTTCCAAATGATACCGCGACAGAAAAATACCGCGACGAAATACCGCGACAAAATACACTACACTTGTGAATTTTATAACTGGCACCGTGAGCCTCCGTCCCTCCGTACCCTCGGTTACTATGCTAGGCGCCTTCGCGCCACTGGTATTTTCGGGAACGGCTATTATTAAAGTGTTTGGTATCTTGAGGGTTTGGAACTAGAACGAAAAAAGTAAATGTAAATAACGGATTGTGGAAACATGACTGGTGATGCTTTATTCAATTGATCAGTATTAATTTCATTTGTTTTGTGTTTTTGGTCTTGGTTGTTTTTATTGTTACAAAGCTGTGTTAATAAATATTAGAATATTATTATTAGCGTTCCTGGCGGTCAAAAATATAGGATTTAGAAATTCAAATTTCGCAACGAAAATTGATTTTTACTAGGTACTGACTTGACTGTTAAATTGTGTAAACTTTTTGCAAGTAAGTAGCGTGACTAGCTGTAAAAATAAATTTTCGTTCTTTGAGAATTTATTTTAAATAATAATTTTACAAATGAGTGACAAATAAAATATTATTTGCGTTTAGCACAAATTGATAACTTGATAACTGTCAGTATATTTTGGTTAGCTTTAAACGATTTCCTGGTTAAACGGTATGGTGTGGGTGATAATGATATTTCACTTTGGTTACATTTCTTTTAGGAAGGGCTTGGCAAAAAATTAATTAAATTAAAAGCAACAAATTATTCCGTGATAAAAGGGTACCTACTGTCTATGTTTCTAATAATAAATAGGTACAATTATCGAGGTGCATTGTTCCCACATGTTCCAATTGCTACATGCGTTTCTTGTGAGAGAATGTGTTAAAAATCCGGACTTATTATTTCTGATAGAAGGTTAAGTTCCTCTAAAGTTAAATAGATATTATTTTAAAACACTAACCAGTATATTAATCGGTTTGCATTGTGTGTTTTTGTTATGCAAATTTTATTTTATTACCAAATAAATAATAAGGTTCCTAAAATATAAATAGTTCCTTTTATATAAACATAAAGATTCTAGATATAATATTTATTATTGGTAAGAGAACGTGTTGTATTGTTTACGTTTTATAGAAATTGTTTGTAAGATTATTTTGGTTTTCTTTTCATACAATAATTTTATTTATAATAAAATGTGTTCTGTGTGTTTCATATCATATGTTAATTTATTTACCTACACCTATTATTACTGGGAAAAATTTAAATTCCATACAATAAAACGTGATTTGATATCAGTGAAAATCGGTATTAATTAAAAAATAATCCATTCATATTAATTTTTACTGCGACAGAAATAATACAGCGGCCAAATATCTTATGCCTAATAATCGGCTCTCCGTTCACGGTAAAAATCGCGCGATGCTTCACTACGCCCGGTCCTACGTGAGCGATTTGCAGCGAACGCGAACGCGAATC
>MU182965.1:326780-345436 GCA_016904865.1 Pissodes strobi | reverse complement strand
ATATATATATATTGAGGAGATATTAATCAATTACATTATATCTTTTAGCGGATTTATCGGTGATGGCTTTATCCTAATGGAGGATAATGCGCGGCCACATACAGCAGTGTGTGTTACGCAATACCTCGCGAAAGTTGCCATTCACAAAATGTACTCGCTAGCATATTCACCTGATCTCAACCTCATGCTTGCTAGGCTAGTCACAGATCGCAAAATAGCTTCGGCTATCATAAAAAGCTTCGCTTAGCCCTTCAAGAGGAATGGCTAAATATTCCTCAAGAAGATATTGACAGCATGATCCGATTTATGCGGGTACTTTATAAGAGCTAGAGCTAGAAATACAACATATTAAGCTAGATCTGCTGTAAAAAGTACATTTCTTTAAGTTAGTTAAGCTACAGTTGAATTGGTGTGCATTAATAAATGTTTTTCTTTTTTTTCTTTTTGTGTAAGTTGCTTATTAAAACTAGTTGCCTTTTTATTGCCAAAGTCATAAACTAAGCTGTAAAACTGACATTAGGGCAACAACAAGAAGATAAGGCAAACTGTTGGTTACAAGTTCATTTCTCTCTCAAAAATGAACCAATGCACCTTAAGACATGACGCAAAAAGCAGAATGGAGGAAATTAATGATTCTTTAAAAAAATTGTTATTTTGGAAGAATTTGGCTAAGAAATAATTATTCTAAAGTGTGTTTTAAAATTAGGATTATAAACATACTTTTAATATTTAACTCTTTATAATGACTGAAACGCCAACATTTAACAAAAGCCTGGATATGAGAATTGAAATTAGTCATTTTGCCCAACGTTTGCAAAACAATATAAAAATTGGACCAAAAATTGAAAAAATATGAGAAATTCAAGTCTTACCAAATATTAACTTGTTGCATTTTTGCACCTGGGTTTACTTTCAGAAACTAACTTACAGGGCAGGGATATCGCTGATTGCGAATGGCGTGCATAAGCACTATGTTTATTACATACTATTTGAAATGCGTCTGAGCATTTCAGATTAAAGGTCTATTCATGCTAGACCGAGGACGAGACGAGGCGAGCCCGTAAGAACAGGGTGCCGTCCGAGTTTAGTATTCATGCTACACAAACCGACCGTCGCTGTGTGTAGCATGAATACTAAACTCGGATGGCACCCTGTTCTTAATGACCCGGTACGGGCTCGCCTCGTATCGTCCTCGATCTAGCATATTATATAGACCTTAAGCCGTGTGTTATTTTTTGACCAATAGCTAACTCTTTGTTCAAACGTAGGCCGAAGAGCTAGTTATAGAGACGGCAGGGGACTCTAACCCTCTCATATTCGAGAACAAATGTCCAAACGCTGTAAGAAATAACAGAGAGGGAGATACGAGAATGGGGGCCACCTCAAACAAGCAGACTGGCCCAGGAGTCCTAAGACAAGCCTTTTCCATGGTCCAATGCGATAGGATGCTCAATAGCATTGAAGGTCTCGAAGGGCGATTGTTCTATTTTATGTTGGCCCGTTATTGACTCGCTCTAAATTTTTATTTGCCTTTTCCACCAAAGCCAAAAATGCATCAAATATCCTGGCACGATACTTGCATAGTTTGGATCTTCAGCAGAGATCCAGGTACTCCTAATCCAACTTATCGCATATGGGCTTTCAAAGAACTTTTCTGCGTCGTCGTAAAAATCTTCTGTGGATAGTTAATAGTGTATTTTCCTTCGCTTCGAAGCTTCTTTGGCGCGTCCAGAAGCACATCAGAGTATTTCCTTTGTCATGATCGTCGGCAACTCATCTATCCCTAAGATCGAAAATTACAACTAAGTTTCATAAATGTCTTAGAAATGCAAGCCTGGGAGCTAAATGCTGTAATTGGCTGATTTTTTGAAGACCCTGCAATTTCTTAGTTCTTAACTCTTCACGATGCTAGTCTCGCAAAATTGTGATCGTTCGACAACCTTTACGAAAAGCTGCCAAACTTCCTTTGCCTATTTGCCTAAATGCGGTCAAATCTAAGGGCTGTGTACACAACAATACATTTAACGGTGATTAATTTGTACAATTTACATTTATTTACAATTTATTACGTCACTGACAGAGTTAAATTTACACTTTTTATATGGTAGAAACGCTTCAACAGTTTGTTAATTTTCGATAAAATGTACGGCATTGTAACAATTCACAGTTTTATGTATGATGTTCATGGTCTTGCTATATTATATTCATTCCATTCAGTCAAATGGCTAATTCAGTAATTTAACGTATTTTTTAAAGGTCGCCACACAGCTTGTAACGTGGATTTCATCTGATTTGATTATTTGATGTGATAATAAAATATTTTACAGTATATAGGCACGCGAGGGTCGCATTAATTTTAGGCGCAGTATTACGTTTCACCTTTATTGCTTTTCATGCAATGTGATTATTATCATTATGTGTTATCGAAAAGCAATTACAGCTCCAACTTATTGTGTCATTAGTAATATTTTAGATATTTATCTTTCAAAAATGAACAATAATTTGCTGCATTTTTATTCATCAATAAATAATTTATATAACCGCAAACATTATGGTGGAAGGAAAATAATATATTGACAAAAATATTCCCCTAATCTTAACCGAACCACTGAAAGATTTCGAGTAAAAGTTAGTAAAAGGGAAACATTGACGACAAATTTGTCCACTCGGTTACATGCTTCAGAGCTTGGCCAACGATTGCTCTATTAAGGCTGATTTTCAGATCTAGGACTGTGCACCGACTGTGCGCCTACCGTGCTGCGGCCGTCCCGGGTCTTCTTCATTTTCACAATAGGACTGGACGACTGCAACACAGTCGTAGCACAGTCCTATATATGTGTAAATGTAAATAAGGGGTTCAGTGCGTTTTATATGGAACATACAATTTTTTGATTTACAGTGGAAACGACACGGTGGGTGCACGGTAGGCGTACAGTCCTATATATGAAAATCAGCCTTTATATGTTCCTTCAAAGCTGATTTTGTAACCTTTTCCGAAGCCAACGTGAAAATCCGACCTGGACATTATACAGTTTGACGCAGATATTCCATGCTGAAAATAATATGGCGAATTAGACCTTGTAGTAAATGGAGAAGCTCAGTGTTTCCGTTGGTATTTTCATTAGTCTGCATAACTAAGAGATAATATTAAATTTTTAAGCTCAAATCAACCTTTGATAGTTGCTAAAGTGTTTCGTATAGTTGTTGATGTGTAAACATCCTACGCGGCGGTATGAGGATAAATCTCGGCAAATGGGACGAAAATGCGCTTACCGATTCTAGCCGCTAGGGCGTTATTATATTCAATTTTGCCATTTAAAATCGTTTTAAATGCATTTTAGACGATAGAAAAGCATATTAAATTAAACGAAAAGTCAAAAGTATTATTTTAATTATTATATTCGCAGTATATTTGGATCCATAGCACAGCTTATTTTTAATGGACGGTTGAATTTAAAATGAATTTTTGCTTCAAAATCCGCGACAAATTCGTCCGAAGCCACGGCTATCATCCTAAAAAAGTCCGAATATTCGGATTTTTATACAATTTTGCCATTTAAAATCGTTTTTAAACGGTTTTTAGACGATAAAAGAGTATATTATTATTTTAAATTAAACGAACTGTCGAAAGTATTATTCAGATGCCCAGACGTTTAAAACAATATTAAATCATGGCCCTCTTCTACAATTTGCCAAATTTGGTTATTGACTTTCCCAAATCAAAGAATGTCGGCCCAAGATGACTAGGTAAATAAGGAATAAGCTGTGTGTGTTGATGTTATTTCTGGTGGCATTAGATTTTCGTGTCGATTTTGTGCAGTTAATTAATCCACTCCGAAGCTGCCAGTAAGTATTATTAAAGAATCCTAACTAATATCATAAATGCGAATGTGTTTGTTTTTATTCTATGAACAAGCTAAAATGTACAGGTAACGGCCATAGCACGTGGAAAATACAAGTTCTCGTCCGATCACTGAAGTTAAGCAACCTCGGGCGTGGTTAGTAGTTGGATGGACCGTCCCTTTATACTCGTCAATTGGATTACTGGGTGTCTCGGACAACAGCAATATTACCTGGCATGACCACGTTGCTAACATCGCAAAATCAGCCTCGCAGAATTTTGATTCGCTATTTCACAACAAAAAACTGTATACACCGCAGCAGCTGCTCTTTTTTTATGGTAGTGGCACACACACTAAAGGGGGATCCTATGGCGCTCGACGAGCGGTGTGTGTGCGAAGATGTTGATTGAGACGGTTCTTGAAGAGTTGGGGTTATAATTAGGGGGAAACAGATGTCCTGGGAGTGAGTTCCACATTGATGCAGTGAGCTTTACAAAGGAGATCCTGTAAAGCGATATTCTAAGTGTTTCCAGTTGTATGACGAACTGGTGTGCTCTTCCCGTCTGTTGTGACTCTCTGACAGGCGTTGCCAGGGGCGGGATGAGACGAGCCAAATCGTGGGAACATCTGCCGTGAAATTATTCCAGCAGCCTTAGGGTGTGCTTTGGTGTGGTACCCCAGATTCTAAGCACGGTCTTATTTGCGCTTTGTAGATCAAGCGCAACTGCTGCGGTGTATACAGTTTTTTGTTGCGAAATAGCGCACCAACCTTCTGAGAGGCTGATTTTGCGATGATAGCAACATGGTCGTGCCCGGACATATTGCTGTTGACTAAGACACCTAGCAGTCCGACTAACGAAGATGAAGGAATGGTCGATCCTGCCATAATGATGTCAGAGCCCGCTGTATTGGCCCTCTTGGTAAACGTGGCTGCTTGGGTCTTTGCTGCATTCAACTGGACCAAATTTCTGTTGCCCCAAGTTTGAACTTTCTCCAGGTCTTGATTAGTTGCTGTAATCTGCTCCTGTCGGCGGTGATAAGTCTCAGTCGCTGGTAAATTTTTTTTTTTTTTTGATATAAATTGGGAGACAAGGGTGCTGTCATCTGCAAAACGGTAAACAGGATTATTCGTTTCGGTCAGCAGGTCATTAATACATATGAGGAACAGAATTGGTGAAAGTATTGCGCTCTGAGGCACGCCCCCCTTGGTATATAGAGCGCAAATAAGACCGTGCTTAGAATATTGCTCACACATCTAGAGTGCGGCACCAAAGCACAACCTAAAGCTAATTTATTCCATTCAGAAAAGGTGTGCATCTTGTCGGCGACCCGGAATTGACCCGGGATCTGGATAGTCTGGAACAGCGCAGACATGTGGTCGAGATATCCCTATCTTACAGATATTTTCACGGCAGATATTTCCGGGATATGTCCGGCGCCGGCGTGATCCCACCCCCAACGACTGTCAGACAGCCACGACAGACGGCAAGAGCGTACCAGATCGTCATACAACTGGAAACACCTAGAATATCGCTTTTCAAGAACTTCTTTGTCTGGCGCATGCATCACTGTAGAACTCACTCTCAGTCACAAGTTGTCTTATACACATTCTATCATAAAAATAGAGCATTTGGTAAGTCGCTAGTAATTTATAAGTTAAAGTAATTCTCTAAATTACTTACCTTAGCTTTCTGTTCTGAAATACTAAGTGAACATCTAAAAAAATATTATCAGATACCAATCGCCCCCAGATAAAAATAAATTCAAAGTCACAATTGTTTTAATCATAGCCTATTTAACCGAGGATACGCAAGAAATCTATCGAAAATATCTACAATAAGAAAAGACATGTTCGAATTTTGACTTTTGTCCAGCTAAATTGTTATATTTGATCACTTCTTATATCTTTGCGCAAATATTGGCCCTTTTTTGATCCTACGTTTACCCGCCTATTTCAGAATCCTGTCTACGCCACTCACTCGCTAGTACGAGAAAAGTAAGGTATGGGGTTCAATTTTATATTTTATTTTAAAGAATATTTATTCTTTATTTTAATTTTATACCGGTCAAACTGACATTTGGCGCATGAACTAACCGGATTAAACTCTATCATCCTGAATAGAAAGCATTTGGATGATTCGCGGCTAGAGGGCACTTTACCTTGAACCTGTATTTATTTTTGGCATGATTTGTTTTAGCATATAAAGTAAAAATTAATAAATTATTATAAAGATAATATAATAATATTTCGCATTTTGAGTTTACATTTTTTTTATTTCCCGAAATTTCAACTAAAAGAATTTAATACACCATGAACATGAAATAACAGTTTTCGATTTTTTGATGTAATTTGCCACCATTATTTTGCCTTATCACATCAGCCCATGAAGTTTCCTATAATAGGATTTTGCAAAGATCCTAAATTCCAGATTGGCTTTTGGCATTGGGTATTTAATAATGTAACAATCCTTAGTTGAATTTTATTTTACTAGTTTGTTAAGATTATGCAATATTTATGATAATACAATTTATAGGGCTGTGAAAAGTTGAGGGGTTTATTTATTAATATATTTTTATATTGGAATTTTAATAAATAATATTTATTAGAGGTTTTTGTTGTTGTGTTAATTTCGTGACGATTCAATTTATAGGGCTTCGAAAACCTTATATGACTCTGAAACACTTATGCCAATCGTTATCTTTCTAATTGTGTTACGTGAAATCAGGAAACAATGACAATAAAATAGACTTTTACATTGGATTTTTATCAAACAAATTATATTAGAGGATTTTTTTATTGTTATGTTAATTTGGTGACAGTACAACTTATAGGGCTGCGAAAATCATACTTGACTTTGAAAAACTTATGGCAATCGTTATCTTTCTAATTGTGCAACATGAAATCAGAAAACTTAATGATACTAAAATGTATTTTTATATTGGATTTTTGATATACAATATTTATTAGAGGCTTTTTTATTGATATGTTAATTTAGTGACAATTCAATTGATAAGGCCCCAAAAATCTTATATGACTCTGAGAAACGTATGGCAATCGTTATCTTTCTAATTGTGGAACATGAAATCAGGAAACTTAGTGATAATAAAATAGATTTTTACATTGGATTTTTAATTAAAAATATCTATTAGAGGATTTTTTATTGTTGTGTTAATTTGATGACGGAACAATTAACAGGGCTCAGAAAATCTTATATGAACTTATTGCAATCGTTATCCTGCAAACTGTGTAGCGCAAAATAGCCGCTCCTGACTGTTGTGGATACCCGGGGCTTGATAAGAAAAAAAATTGCGGAGACGTGAAACGATAGCGGTGAGGATCATATGTTAATGGTATTGTAGGATGATGACGGTATAATGGATACGGTGCGACCACAGTAATGCCGAGGCTTTCTGCACGGATGATACACAATTTCCGTAATGCGCGTGCGCGTATTCCTCACTGCTTTCCGGTTGTACTTCGCTACTACGTTTTTACGCCTTCGTGGTGACGGTAGGCAATGTAAGGAACAGAGGTGGGTAGGTTTTGTGCGAGTGAGAGGGTAATAGAAAGTGAAGACAGGACTGATCGGAACGAACCAAGCATCAGTCTCGGAAAGAGAAAGAGAGAAAGTAGTAGAGCTGGACGAACGGGCCTAGCACCAGCCCTGGAAGATTGAAGTAACAAGCAAGACCACTTTCTGAAAATGAGATAAAAGCGTATTTCATGTATTTTGGTGCAGTGGATGGAAGAGAAGATAAAAAATATGCCTTTGCAGTTTCAATTGTATGGCGAGAACCTATCAATTGTGTTGAGGATTTCTATTTTTGCATGAGAAAGACTGAAGGTTATTCCAAAAAGTAAAGCACAAGATAGAATATCCGAATTTTTCTTCTGCCATAAGACCTGTTCATCACAATGCAAAGTTATCAGTACCAACTGCGCCTTTAGAATGGCAAGATATTGTTTTGGGAGATGATGGAGATAATAACGCAACATTAGGTAGCTCAAAACAGTATACCGATCACACTTTTGCTCCACGTCGCATTTCCGGCGAACCACATTTGTTTGTTCAAAGTGAGTTAAATGATTTAGTACGTGATTCGGGGTTGTCCAAGCAGCAGTCAGAGCTTCTTGGCTATCGTCTTAAGGAATGGAACTTACTAGCCAAAGAAACCAAACTTACGACTTTTAGAAAAATAAATGCTACGCTTTCTGCATTTTACAATATGGAAAATAAGTTATGTGCGTGTATGTACTGAAATCGATGGTTTAATGCAAGCAGGGAATATCGAGAATACTCCCGGTAAGCGGCGCTTGTTCAAAGATATATAGCTAAAGCTGTGTTATTATATAATCTAAATTAAAAACCATCTATACCTGTTGCTCATTCAGTGACAATGAAAGAAGCCTCTGAAAATTTGCTCATCCTTCTAGATAAAATAAACTACAACCGGTACAAAAGGCAAATATGTGGTTATTTAAGAGTTATAGCAATTTTAATGATAATTCAGGAAATATTAACAAAATATTGCAGTGAACGAACTTTATGTAACAAAAATACGGCCAGAAAGAGTGAATTTCAACAGAGCTCTCAAAATGTTAAGTATGTGCACCTTGTAAAAAATCCTTTTGCCTCCTCTTCACATTAATCTTGGACTGACGAAAAAACTTTGTGAAGGTTATGAATACAGAGAGTGAAGGATTTAATTACCTAAGACAAGTATTTTCCTAGTTACGTGACGCCAAATTAAAAGAAGGTAGATTTATTGAGCCACAAATTAGAAAATTGGGACGATGTTAATTTTATAGCAAAGCTCACGACTAAAGAACTCAGAGCTTCGTACTCATTTCTAAGCATAGTGAGGGGATTTTAGACAACAATCTGATTGCAAACTACGTGCAACTATTTAAAGAACTTTTAGACTCCTACAAATCGCTTGGCTGGCAAATGTCATTAAAAATTCACTTTTTCCCGAGAATTTTGGCGCTATAAGCGACAAGTAGGGTGGAAGTAGCCATCAAGATATCAGCACAATGGAAATTCGGTAACAAGGGCAATGGGACCTGATGGGTGATTACTGTTGGTTTCTAAAAATAGAAGTTGTGATCCCCATAAAAGGAAAAAAATAGGTTAGTGCGTTTGAAATAAATATTTTTGACGTTTACTTTTTCTTAGATATTAATTGAATATAAATTATAATATAGTCGATATGCAAGGTTAAAAAACTAGTAAAATAATTTTTCAATAATTGCTTTATATTGTATATGTGATTTGTTTAATGTAACAAGAAAACCTTACGTGTTAAATTTTTTTTGCCATTTTCTTATTTAGATAGATTCTTTCTACTACAGCTTAATTCAGCTTAATGTTACAAGAAAAAAAAATTGGTCAATCAGTGTGCAATTAAAGTATAACTACCCAATTTGGGATACTTAGATATTACTCAAGACCATAAAACCCGACCTTCCTGTACCTGTGTAGCCCCCACCACGAACTAATTAATACTCTGGTCGCATTATTGTGTGTCTACCTCTGCCTCACTCTGTTCAGCTTACTATTGAGTTCCAGTATGTTAAGTTATCTATCATTTTGTGTAAATTTTTGGTGATCTTTAGTAATATAACACATTTGATTGAAATCAGGACATGTACAAGTAGATGCATATGTGTGAATCATGTTGTTATTTGTATGTATGTAGCCAATACACTGAAATAAATAAGAAGATCTATTTCTGATTTTGTGAAAAGGACTTGTCTACCTTATTTGGGCGTTCACGTGGGAGACCAGGAAAAATCTTGATATCTATATTTCATATGATAAGCACGCGTTGAACATTTAATAAAGCGGATAGTTGGGAAAAGGAAATGCTTAAATATTGGAGTGCCATTGGGTAGAGGGAACAAACCATCACGATGACTGCTACATATGTCTCGTAAATATCGAAGGCATCAGTCGGAAGAACATAAACAAATGGACCTATTCTGATCTTGGTTACTGCTTTCGTATTGGGTAACTGCTCCATTTTGGGTGACACATGGCAATCGTCCTGGAACCGTTTGTACTCCCCGTGGACGAATCGACAATATCGTCTATGCCACTTCGTTGCTTTCTAGTCAACCCATTTAGATCGGTACCCAGGTCGAGGGAAGCCGGATGTTCCCGTGGAACCATTCTGTCTATGCCGTTCAGAAATTTTAGACCAGAAGAAATTCCCATTCACGACTATACTCGGGCCGGGGGGCGGATGTTCTCGTGGAATCATTTCTGTCTATGCCGCTTTGTAGTCTCGAGAAGTGCAAAAGTCGGTATCCCCAGGAGTACATATTCGCCATAGTGAGGTTCTGCCAAATCGTGCTGGCAAATTGCCCCGGAGCAGCCAATAAACCCCTGTGAAGTGGTATACAAGACTAAACACTAATCTAGGTTCGACAAAGAGATCGGTGCTGCATTTGTAAGGAATATCCATTCACATCATTCAGCAGCCTGCCGAGATGATATAAAATCATTAACGGCTGATGAAGTCATGAAACAAAAGGAATTTAAAGCAAATTCTGCCAGTGCCCAACGTTTCTATCAACAAAAATTAAATGATTTCATTACAGAGTGTCTCAAATTACTTGCCTAATGCCTACTCATTAAATGAAAAAAAACTACTTTAGCCATGTACTAAGTAATTATTACATATCACTAGTCCTGAAAATATTTAGGTATGAAGAACATCAGTGGATTATTTTCGTTGATATATTAAATCGTAAACTTTCTCCTTGTACAGCAAAGTGGATATTCAAAATATCCTTGCTTTATGTCTTTAGGACAGCAGAGTTAAGGATCAGCACACGCTTGACAGAAATTTACGTTTAAGAAACGTCATGTCTCAAGGAGAACAGGACGTAATCAGTGAATCTTTGGTTGCGAGAGAGATAATTAATCAATTATATTTCCACCCTTGAATATCAAGTTGGGGCTTATGAAGTAATTTGTGAAGGCGTTAAATCAAGATAGACTTTGTTTTGGTTACTTGACATGCATTTTTCCCGGATTAGCATGGAAAAAAGGAAAGACGACATATTGACAGTCCTCAGCTGATGCAGCTTTTTGAAAATCCACAGTTACATTAACAAGAGACTAGAAGGTCCACTCTCAATTGGCACTTTTGAAATAGCGCTTGCAAAGGCGGGACGCCAGACATCCACGAAAGAGAGTGAAACGTGGGACGAGGCCTGAGCGGTTAACCAGCATTTCAGCCGGTTCCGCGACTGGGCAAGGAGCAAAATGCTGGGGGCGAAGCTTAGAGTGAACCTTCTAGTGTATTGTTAATGTTCGGTGTCTCAAATGACGAATTTGATTCCAACGCTTGGTGTTAGAAAGGTTAAAGAAAGGGCTTTAATTCTATTAAATAAATATGAATGTGTTGCTTCAGCTTCTGTTAAATTTAATAACACCTTTGTTAAAAGTTGAAGTTGATAAGAGACGCTAAAAAATTAATTAAATCTTTACACAAAAATAATTGAACTCTTCCTAAACACATAATACCAAATTGTAGATATATAGCACGTCAAAACCGAATCAATTATTTACCAAATAATTCCTCAATATTACATGAACTTAAGAACAGTATTAAAAGGCAATTCAAAACTTGACAATCTGCATTAGCTTTTTACTGTTTCAATAATTGCATTTACTAACCACTTTCATTTTTAGATTTGGGTTAGATTGGCCTGTCCGTTCTTGACAACTGGAGCAGATTTGTTCCTCAAATCGTCGACCGTTTTTCAATTTCTTTCAGGGTTTTCAGCTTCGTTAGTTTCTCTAAACTAGCACTTGTGCTGTTTACATCCTAGGGCCAGAGCCAAAGCAGCTCTATTTTCCAAAACTGTACGTTAAAGCGGAGAAAAGACAATAATTTGTAAGAAAAATAAATCCCTTTTCAGATATTATGGATACTAGGCTTATTTACTTTTTGATGTTAAAATTTTAAGTCATAGACATGATTGTTATTAATATTTAAATATTTTAAGCTTTATAGATATTTTTCTCGATACGACACACAGGTGTAGTAATGAGACTGCACAGGTTGAAAAATGGCCATTTTAATATAGTCCCTGTATAAGTCATAACAAAATTTTGAACAACAAAAAAAAATTACATCCCATGCAAGTTGAATAACGTAAACCGCACGCATCTGATAAGGAATTATATCCATTTAAATGAAAAATTTAGATTGGAACACCCTGTAATATAATATATAATGGCATTTTCACGAAAATATAAATATTGGTTTTTTTTAGATCCTTGATATTTGCCATTAATCTCGTTATGAACTCAATAACAAATAACACAGATAACTTTTCAGAATAATTTAAGTATCCATTTGACAAATAAATATGTCGATTGATCTTAAGTCTTAAATAGTTTCAAAGAATAACGAGACAAACATAGGTATTGGACTCTGAAATATAGGTCCGAAAACTTTTGTTAAAATAATAATATCATAAACCTAACTTCGGAGTAGTTAGGTTTATGATAACATGTATGCCTAGCTATGAATCGCAATCCTAGTTACTGAGTAATTATACTATCTATTTTACTTAAGAAATCCCTATCCTTATTCGTTCTTCACTTCTTTATCTACAACGTCGGTCGCCTCAAAGAAATTAAATCAAAATTTAGTTATTCCTAAAGCACATTTTCGTGGCTGATAAAGCGTTTTGGTGACAGCTTTCTGACGTAAAATTTGAGCTAGTGCTATTTCGTGCCATTTTTCTTGATAAAAACTTCTTAAAAATAGATCTTGATATAATAACAGAGGCGGGTGGAATTGCAATTCTTCTTAACTAATATATTTAAACAAATAATTAACTGTAGTAAATTTGATTTTTTTCTAATTCAATATTTTACAGTTTTATTGAAAACCAGGCGCGGATTTGTATCCTGATTCTATGAAAACTTGTAATTATAATTACTTTTGATTCATCTATTCATAAGTGCTTACCAAGCATTCAGGCGGAGTGAACGATGTCGCATTCAAAATATTTTCTAGTTGTTTGTTGTGAATTACAACGAATCAAGCCACGAAAATTAACTAAAATTTATTGGCATTCATAAGAATATATAAAAATTAATAAATAAGAATATTATTTCTGGAAACTTCACAAATGCGTCATTTTAAGGGCGGGTTTGCTCGTGTTTAAGGGCAAACCAATTTGCAGTAATGGCGCGTGACCTGTCCCTCAGCATTGAGGGTAGATTGTTGTGGCAATCAAATGTTGACTAATTTTCTTGCACTAATTACTACGCTATAGCGATACGAATATAGCGAAAACTTATTCAGAAGTCCACAAATCTAATGTAACGTAACAAGGTAAACTAAATTAAATTGCTTTGTTCTGAGTTTTGCAGGTGTGAACGTTCCTCAGGATTTATAAATAATGATGTAATGAAACATATCTAGGTTGTTGTGTGGAATTGAACTCTCGAAACTATGAATATTGAAATTCTAAAAATCTATATGAAAATTAATAAAAAAGCGAGATACCAGAGTGTCAGAGACAATTCCTACGCTAAGCTAAGTTTTCATAAAAGCGCAGCCAGTCTCTGTTTTAATGGACGATTATGTTTTGGGAACCACTGAACTGATTTAGTTAAGAAGGATAATTTGTGCATAGTGTTGCGTAGTTATAATATGAGAAACATAACGGTTAGCTGTAGTACTGTGATATAGCTATATCTCTCAGATGTCATTCACTTAGACAAAGGTAATTGTAATACATGTTCGAAGGATATTGCAATATACGAGTAATAAATAATACCAGCATGTCAAACTAATACAGACTAACTCTGGCAGATATGCATTATACGTATAACGTAGTACTTGAGTTAAATGATTTTTCTATTCAATAAGAATCAGTTCCTCTTATTTCAAATCAGAAACAACATTAAAAATTTATCAAGCAAAACTTGTTCAGGATTCAGGCTTATTATTATTTAAACCGATGCAGTTTTATCCCACCTGTAATTTTATTTGATATATTATGCGATCCTAATTTGTATTTGTATCAATTCAGTATCTTTTGTCTCCCGCGCATGCCAAATTGGAATTGTAATTTTCTTTTATTAAGGTTCTTTTATTGGAATCAGAATTTATTCTTTATGTTTAATACGTATTTTCATACTTTTTTTTTGTCAAAAACTAAAAGGGAGAAATCACGATTTTTTTAAATTGTGTTTGATTCTGTATATCTATCCGAGAATATTATTATTATTATTATTATTAGGTGGCAGGAACTGGTGAGCGCAGTTTGATTACGGGGAGTGACGCCCGCGCCATTCCGAGTTGCCACGGGATGTGGTCCATCAAATCTCATCGTCCTAACCCAGGCTGGAGAACACCGAAGTACAAAGTCTGGAGCTGATCAATGACAGTTTGTAATAAGAGGGGCTGCATTGTATTAGCTGGCAGGAACGTCAAACTAGTGAGAGCAGTTTGATTACGGGGAGTGAGACCCCCACCTCTACGAGTTGCCACGGGATGTGACCCATCAAATCTCATCGGCATCTCTAAGGCTGGAGAACAACGAAGTACAAAGTCTGGAGCTGATCAATGACAGTTTTTGACAGGAGGGGCTGCATTGTATTAGCTGACAGGAACGTCAAACTGGTGAGAGCAGTTTGATTACTTGATGTGACGCCCCCGCCATTACGAGTTGCCACGGGATGTGGCCCATCAAATCTCATCGCCCTGCCCCAGGCTGGAGAACCCCGAAGTACGAAGTCTGGAGCTGATCAAAGACAGTTTGTAATAAGAGGAGCTGCATTGTATTAGCTGGCAGGAACGTCAAATTGGTGAGAGCAGTTTGGTTACGAAGAGTGACGCCCCCGCCATTCCGAGTTGCCCCGGGATGTGGCCCACCAAATCTCATCGTCCTCTGCAGGCTGGGGGACACCAAAGTACAAAGTCTGGAGCTGATCCATGGGGAGTGGCCCAACAAACCCCATTCTTACCCCTGTCAATCTAGGGACCGCCTGAAGAATGAGTCTGAGGCCGATGCTTCCAGTGGAAGCGGCCCTAGGTGGTAGATGCATAATCCTACTCGCATCGTCCCGTGAAAGACCACCCCACCAGAACTGGGACGCGCTAAGTGGTTTTTCCGAATCACGTTCCGCTTCTTCGCTGGTGGTTCCGGGTTCCACAGTGGGAATATATGGACATGATGGTGCTTCCAAGATCAAAATATTCCGGAAGTAAACTCCCCGGCCATTCAGATTTCCGGTGGCTGGGTGGCCCTGGGAGCCCTTCATTCCGCATTTCACAGACAGTAAAGATACCGAACCAATTTAGAATCGATTTCTGCAACATAAGAGGCCTATATACAAAATAAATTCGGTACACCAACATCTACAGGCAGATAGACCACACCTACTAGCCCTTATAGAAACACAAGGATGTTCTAGAACAACAAGAGTAAACTACCCTTATCCTGGTTGCGACTTACACACCCTATTTAGACATCAATTCGGCATATGCCTTTTTCTCCGAAGCGCGCCTCACCGCGAAGTAACACTCGAACCGAACAACTTTGACGTCATGTGGCTCAAGTTCACCGCCCAGGGAGTAACCATGTTTATATGTTGTCTCTATCGCCCTCCGAGCGATAGAGCCTACCAAAGCTTTTATAAAACACTAGCTACCACTTTTGACTCAATACAGGTCGATCATCCCAATTCAGAAATAATCGTTCTGGGAGACTTCAATGCCCACAACACCAACTGGCTCAAACATCACAATAATACCGACAAGGAAGGTAGAGAAGCTGAAGCTTTTGCCATCAGCTGCAGGCTTGCTCAATTTGTGGGCGAACCAACTCGAATCTCAGAGCGGGGCGGGTTCGCCGCCCTCCTTGATATTTTTCTAACCACCAATCCTGACCAGTACACAATTACAGTTGGTCCGCCATTAGGTACTTTCAACCACAAACTTAGTATAACGGTTTGTGAATTGCCACTTCTACCGAAGGATTCACCATTGCCTTGTAAAATCGGGCATTACAATTCTGCAAACTGGGACGATCTAAGGGAGTTCTACCTAGGTTTTCCTTGGCTCCACGTCTGCTTTGGCACTAACGACCCGTTATCGTCAGTCTGCTGCGAAGAGATTACGCAAGTAATCTCCTCAGGAATGGAAGCATACATCCCAAATTCCATCAAGTTACCGTCAAAAGGAAAGCCCTGGTTTGACAGAAGATGCGAAAGAGCTGTAGGTAGGAAACAGTAGGCCTACAAGTACTGGCAGCAAAATCAGACCGCTGAAAATCGCAATTATTTTGTCGAAGCGAGAAACAAATGTAAACGTGTGATCGACGAAACTAAGGACAAACGCAATCAAAGGATCAGGAATAAACTTTTGCAATGCCCCAGTGGCTCCAGGAACTTCTGGTTAGTGAAGGGACTATTCGAATTCAAATAATCGAAGTATTCGATTCTGGCTTCGATTCGAATGCATTCAATTCTCAACGAAGAATTCGAATACCAGAAATATTCGAATGCGCTAACAACGAATTAATCGTCCCTCGAATGCTGGGTGAATCGAAATGAAATATGAATCGACACAATTCGCGTCAAATGCGATTATAATATAACTTGTTCGATTATGCTGGTCTGCCGTATGAGCAACAAATGATAGCGGGCTTTGTTTTGTATTATGGTGAACAATAATCGAAAACGCTATACTATAAAAAGTATAAAATAGAGTAACTTAATTACTGTGGTAGTTTTTTAATTGTTGAATATTTTTCTTCTGTAGTAAACATATTATTAATTTTAAATGCCGTAGTCGGCAGGTATAACATACATATTTTTGCAATATGCAGAAGATAAGGAGTTTTGGGAATTCAAATTTAATTTATTAAAAAGTGATGATTTTAGTAAGTCTTTAATAAACTTTTACATAATATTAAACAAAACAACTTTGAACCAATAATTTATTTTTTAATCATGAATGCTTTCGCTAATCGTTGTAAAAATTTTGCTCTTATGCTTAAATGTATTAAGAATAAAGACTTCAAGATCAAACAATTCAAAATCATGCAACTTGTTAATTTGAATTCGAGAACGAGACTTCGCAGTCACTCGAAATCTCGAGAGGTTGAATCGCTAATTGAAACATTTGGGATATCGCGACTAATCCAAATAATTCGATTCTTTGTATTCGAATAATCATTCGATTCTTAAACGTATTCGAATGCAAGATATTCGATTCTAAAAATCATCCGATTTTCCCTTCACTACTTCTGGTCGGTAGCAAAGGCAGTAAGTAATAACTTTACAAAAAGGTCTCTCCCACCTTTGACAGACGAACGTGGCATCACGGCGACAACAGCCAAAGAAAAGGCAAACATGCTCGCCAAAATGTTTTCATCGCACTCTATCTTAGACGTCCCCCAAAGCAAGGCTTTTCCCACCATATCGAACATCAACACTACCATGACAGAAGTCAAGTTTTATCACCGTGATATTCGTAAAATTCTTAAAGAACTAAGTACGCAAAAGGTATCAGGACCGGACGGAATACCTGCCATTGAGTTAAAGAACTGCGCCAATGAACTGACACCCGTCCTTTCCAGGCTTTTCTCTCTATCTTACGGAAAAGGAATTTATCCATCTTCTTGGAAAATCGCTCGAGTGCAACCTGTTCCAAAAAATGGCAACAAAACTACGCCCTCAAACTATCGCCCATTTGCCTTGCTTCCAACAATCTCCAAAGTCATGGAAGGTGTAGTCAATCAGCAACTACTCAAGTACCTCGAGAACAACAGAATAATCAGCGATAATCAATACGGCTTTCGCAAACAGAGATCGACAGGAGATATAATGACCTATGTCACTCATATATGGAGTAAGGAAATTGAGAAATACGGAGAGTCTCCAGCGATTGCGTTGGATATTTCGAAGGCATTTGACAGAGTTTGGCATGATGGACTGCTCAACAAACTGCCGTCCTTCGGATTGCCAGCCTCTCTCAGCAGCTGGCTTGCCAGTTTCCTTAAGAACCGATCTCTGCACGTTGCAGTTGATGGACACATCTCAGACACATTCACCATTAACGCGGGCGTGCCTCAGTGCGCAGTTTTTTCACCAACTCTGTTCCTCATCTATATCAATGACCTGCTGACCGAAACGAATAATCCTGTTTACAGTTTTGCAGATGACAGTACCCTTTTCTCAATTTAGATCAGAGAGAACTTTAGCGGCGACTGCGACTTATCACCGCAGACAGGAGCAGGTTACAGCAATTAATCAAGACCTGAAGAAAGTTCAAACTTGGGGCAACATAAATTTGATCCATATATCCATATTTCTTGGTCGATACATATATATGGAAAATATTTCGCAAAGATTATAAGATGTTGTAATCATTTGCTAGTCCAAGAGTCGACCATATAGATGAAATAAAAGTTATGCTTTATTACGTCACACGAGTGCCCTCCTGCCATCGCGATTTCTGGGCCCTTACCCTCATCAGGCAGGCTTTGCACCCAGGGAGCGCTGAAACTACAGATCTCAATGTGGCATAATAAAGCAGAACATTTCTTCCGAACGGAAAAATATAGTGAAACAGGCGTAGGACCTGGCTCCATCTGTTGTCGAGGCGTTGAATTGCTTCGATTGCAAAACTCAACAAACTAGTAGAAAGCCAAATAGTGCACCACCTATCAAATGTATATTGACGGAGAAATACGAATATATCGCACTTCAGTTTCTTGGTCGATACATATCGTCGTTGTTTTGGCTATTGGTCGTATCTCAAATTTACAAT
>MU182965.1:296723-321780 GCA_016904865.1 Pissodes strobi | reverse complement strand
TACATCCAATTTCATATATTCCACTTCTTTCTAATATTTCAATTTTGTCCTTTGGACCACCTAATAATTTCTTAATGTTAAACTGAGTCTGGTATACTAATTTTAAACCTACTTCCTTAAAAACTTTTCGGAGTCCTCTAGTATACTGAGGATTATACGGTATCGAAACGTATTTTGTATTTTCATCCTGATTAACGAAAGAAGTGGAATCACGAATGGTCTTTCTAAACAAATGCCTATTAATTAGTTTATTTATTAAGTTAGTATTAAAACCATTAACTTTCGCTATATTCCTAATCGTTTCCTTTTCATTATTAAATCTTTCTCTGCTAAGAGGAAAGTTAACCAACGGTGTACTAAAAAATGAAAGCTGTAACAATAATAATAATCAAAGGAAAATATACTTATTTGAATCTTCGTTCGCCATCAATTTCGATAATTATCGACAATTTGGAAATTATTATCTATCTACGCGGTTAGTAGATGTAGATGAGGGGTTCTGCGCCCTCCACCGCGTGGAAAGGGCGTGGCAACTGACAGCTTTTTAGACAGCCCTGACGGCTTAGGCAACTTTTTAGACAGCTTAGACGGCTTTTTAGACAGCTTAGATGGCGTAGCCCACGTGAGCCATTTTTGCTACTGCGCATTCCTCCACGCGTGAAGGGCGCAGAACCCGTCATCTACATCTACTGCGGTTTGCTCGTAATTTGTATATAATTTGTTTTCTACTTTCGTAAGAAAATACAGGCTAGTTTTTAATATAATTATATGGTATGTCACACCTAATCAAATTCTTTTCTTATTCGAGATTTTTTAGTTTATTATAATGCCAGCTACCTACTTGGTGAATTTTCGTATTTGACTAATTATCGCAATCGACCATTTGTCGCATTTAAATTGTCATATTCGGCCAATTTTGTTTTCCATTAATTATCACATTCCGCCAATCGACCCAGTTAATTGATTCTTGACAAATTAACATAAACCCACCCTATGGGCCTTAAACGGGTCAAATCCATTCCCATTAAATATTCTAATTATTAAATTATAAAAATTTTAAATGATATTATAGAATATAAATGTGTATTGTTTATTTGTATAAAATCCTCCTTTTATAAATTTTATAAGAAATAAATTATTGCAAAACATCACGCCATGATCTGACTTCATTATAAAATACTATACTGAGACAACGCATAATAAACTTGTATTTTCCTATAACCATATATACTACATTAATTTGAAACCTTAGAAAGTCGACAGTTTATTATTAGCTACGAATAAACAGAAATCGGTATCTTATAGACTCAAATGTGTAATTTAATTCCAATTGCTTCATAATCATGTAGTAATCACTGGGAATCTTCTAGTAATCATCTAGGAATTACTTGGAAATACAGGAGAATCGTCGAAGAATCAATAATAAAATTAAGCGGAGGTTTCCACATACGGAAATCATGGTACGCTTTTCAGGATTGTGTATGACACCTGAGTTCTGATCAAGGCTTTCATATTTATTCACAGAAATAGCACATCTTCTTTAAGGTATTCAAATATCAAATCTAAAAACAAACATAATTATGGATACACAAATTACATAATATAATAAACACAAAGTTTTTATTTTCGTCCGCTTGCTACTCGACTACTGAAATTATGATGCTTATCATGTTAGATTATTACATTTGTTATGTCTTATCGTGCTTCTTTTGCCCTGCGTACTTATTGTTTAAATTTTTTTCAAAATTCTTATTTCTATATATTCATGTTTTGAAAATATTCGATGGTGGGACAAGTATTTCAAATATCAATATAGGTTTTTAAAAAACAATGACTCTGTATTGAGACACGACTTAATGAGATTAGATTAACGGCGCGATAGGTTTTTTCCGCGACGCCACGCCTTGATTAGCGTGCAGGAATTTAGCTCAGATTCGGGATCGATCTACGTCAGGTGAGAAGAGATGATAAAGAAAGCACTTTAGTTAAAAACAATACCAACGTCTATTGGCCAAAGACTTGTTAACAATGTCTATTGGTCAGAAGCTTAATAAGATTATATTATACCCGATTATTAAGATGCGCATGCTATCTCGATTGAGGTATATTTATGAATTATTTATGGGTCTTTCTTTGTTCACTGTTTTATAAATGTAGTTTTCTTAAGAGTTTGCGTTGTGTTTCATTTATAGTTAGATTTTCATTTAAAGTTTGCACTTGAACTAGTAACTTCTACCTTGAAAATTACCTTTCTCAGAACTTTAAGAAATCTCTCGTAGACTTGTACTGCTGTGGATAGGCAACCCCCGAGTTCACGAGCATGTGCTCGGGCGAGACTCAGATAAGGGTAAGGAACTTATGATAAGATAGAACCCAAAGCGTACAATGTGTACTGCTCAGAAGCGGTCTTTTAGAGGATGGTTCGCTAGCGTATATGTATCATAAAATGTGTCGAACATTGCACGCTTAAGGTTCATAATCGCTCCCGTTGACTGCTCGCGTTGTTTATGGTTTGTCTTTATTATTTCTATAATATTTTCCAAGTTCAAGCTAAAACTTAAGACAGACTGATATTTATTTAGTAGCTTATGCATTTTAGTAGTTCACAATATGAACTCTGACATCTCTATCATCAGTAAATGTTGTAAGTATCATTGGTAGTATCTGGCCATTGATGTCTAAAGATAAGATTGGAGTACTTCAAAGATCACGAAAGCCATATTGGCGGTAGCTTACAAGCGGTTAACTTAGTGCAGAACAGTTCGAAAAAAGGAGGGGCAAATTAGAAAAATATGGATAAGGCAGCGTGTATTCATGGATATAAAGAACTGCAGAATGCGGGGCCAAAAATTATACAGACAAATTTGAACGGTTTTGTTGGCAAGCGTGCAGGTATATCCTACCCTTAATCAAAAACTGCCCAGCGCCTATAACAAGAACTTCGCCAGAGTAGGTTCGCCTTAAGGACTTCAAGATAACTTCATTTGAATGATCCTGAGAACACTTTAAGTAAACATCACAGTGATGTTTCTAAGTGAGAAAGTTAGGTAATAAATGTTTTCACTGTATTTGCTTCTATTCCAGAAACTAATCGTTTAAAAATCAATTACCATATTATGAAAGTCTTACCTACACACAAAATTAGAAATATCGCATTGTGTATTTTGAAATTGTCTAATGTAATTTATATAGAATTATAAAAAAAAATATTCCCCCAGAAATTTTAAAGATTAGTATAACAAAGTAAGTCATTGATGAAATCAATATTATGCGCAGTAGTGAGACTGAGCTTATTAAGCGTAGAACCATAACGTCGCTGCCAGTGCAAAAAGTGTATACAATTAATAAAATCTTACCTTTGCATGATAAAACTTTTTAATCGTTTCTACTAATACGTGTTGTGGAAATTCATTCAGGGGATATTGTAGATACTATGGATTTTGTTTATGTGTGTACCACAGGCCACGAACGACTAAGTCCTATATTATACCCGTGAGAATACCATGACTTGTTATATTGCTTATAGCGTCAACGTTGTCCATGTATCGAAACGTGCACACTTGTTGCACTGTATAGACAATGCAGTAGTACTCCACGGTCGTTATTGTAGAATTGCCATAACTACTACTAAGTAAGATTATCAGTACACTGGCACTGACTTATCTAATATAAGATCGCAAATAAATATAAGTGCAATCTTAAAAAAGTAATCACTTTACAATAGTAACTATATCTCAATAATGGAAATTTGAATATTTAGCATGTGGGTTACATAATCCACATGTCAACTTCTAAAACGTAATCATATTATCGCCATAGTTATCATTATATTAAAACCTAATTTTTCTTGTTCAGACAATAATCTACATCTGTGTTTTACCTTTTTTTATCAATATGTTCCCTATTTAGGTCACTACGAAATTAATTTTTTGCTGGAAAATTGAGCTTATCCATCAGTTTTTTAAAATCAGTGATGAAACTGTATGGAAATACAATGTGGGTGTATTTTCATTCAGATGCATCAGATCAAATTTTTCATTGCAGAGAATATATAAGTACATTTGATTTCCCTAAACGGATTAACAGACAAACCAATATCTAAATTTGCCAGAGATGTTGATACAAAATTGAATTTGTCTATAAAATGCAACTTTAAATACACCCTCTTCATATTTCCGTTTTTGCCAACAAAGTCGTGACCATAAATGATCCTGGTAAACGACACACATTTTTCTTTACTTTGAACCATATAACATTAATTTTGTTTCCACATCTGCACAACACTTATAAAAACATGAGGATCATACCGACCTAGATTATGGAACAAAATGGCAACAAATTGGGGCAACCTGATGTTAACGTTTCAAAATCCATAGGCTGCGCCTATACCTGTAGCAGTTGGATGAATATGGTTGCAAACTTTGTTTTGATCACTGTCTTTAAGTGATCGTTCACAAACAGAATAAATAGTGCTGTTTCGAATTGGAATATCTTCTTCAATAGTCAATGAAATCATGTGTATATAATCTATTAAACTTGTATCATTTTCCTGGAGGGTCATAACTTTTTTTTTTGGCGTTATTATCATATTCAAAATTATTTAAAAAAACGTTAAATGAGCTTGCAAATGAACATGCAAATTAGTGTATAAAATTGTTTTGGTTTTAGCTCTATAGGTTTCATGACTGATTAGAAATCTTCATAAACAACAAATTTGTCAAGTGTATGGGAAAATTATGGTACTATTGAATAACTATGATTACTATTATGGCTTCTAGCTGGAAATTAGCTATTATATAACTCAGGTCCCCTCAGATCATGGCGTCTTGAGAAAATTCTTTCAGGATCAGAGACTGTTACGGTAATTTTAACAATTCCGTAACATCAAGTTTTTCCGAGTTCGCTTGTATTTATTTTTAGTTTGAAATAATTACTTTTTATCTTCAACCTATTTTGAATTACTGTCTGAATCGACCTGGTAGCAACAATGTGGAAAATTCCGCATTAAATAGTACGAAAATATTAATAAATACTGAATTTTTATGTTGCCCATCAAGTTCATTTAAAACTAATTTGGTCTTTTAAATATATCAGTCGATAATAATTATCTAGTTAATATAAAATGAACATTAATATTATGGGTTAAATCTACGTAAATACAGCAGTCGAATATATTATTTAAAATTGATAAATAATTTCAAATATGCAGATCATATTTCATGCTTAAAATCGGTTGCTTCGTACGTACGGTAGAAAAAATTGAAATATTTGTGACGAGACTGCGTGTCAGTGTAATTTTTTTCGAGATGTGATTCTGGCGGAAGGTAAGACTGGATTTTAAATCTTATCTTATACCGACGACCAGCGTGAAAGGTTTAAGAGAAGGTAGGGCTTGATTTATTTTATTTTTTGTTTGTTTTGCGATATCTGATATTATTTCTAGTTTCCTATATCGTAGAGTCTGTAAGCTGAATAAAGCTGCTAAGCTTGTGAATTTCTGGTATTTGGTTACTATCGCTTCGCATACCACGTTGCCTTTTGCTGTGTGTATGGTTGTGCCTGTAGGGCATGTGAGATATTTTTTTTGGGCTTTAGGTTCTTTGATAAGAGAGAAAAAAAAGGACTTGATCCTACAAAAGCAGGGGTTATTAAATTTCGGATTTAGTTCAGCAACCCAACTAAAGAATCGATCAAATTGGTCTATAGGGCTCATATCTAGGTTCTAGTTAGAGCTGGCAATTTTTAGAAATTAATAACAAAGACTGTCGAGAGTGTAGGTCTAATTTTCTCTAGTATCGTTATCGGTTGGATTCAGGCTTAGTTAGTTATTATTCAACTTATAGAAGCATTTTATCGTCACCTTGTTATTTAAAAAGCGCCTTCTCAAGCCTTCTCGACCGTGGTCGGTACAGGATCACAATTGTTTGTTTGTTATATCTCTCTATTTCTATATAAATTTATTGTTACCTTTGTTTTTGAATTAAACTGATTTTTGAGTTAGAAAATAGCTTTCAAGCAATAATTGAATTGAATGATTGTCATTACCTTTGTTTTAGAATTGAATTGATTTTTGAGTTGATAAGTAGCTTTCAGGCAATACTTAAATTCTGATTACTTGTTTAAATTTATTGATTTCATTTTTGTTCTTACCTGATTACCGTCGTTATTTTTTTATTGAATTATTGTTCACTACAATATTTCTCAGCTTAAATAGCTATTCATTTTATTTATTATCTGTAACCTGTTCACTGTTTGATTTAAAAATATAATTATTGTCTACAGTCTAAACAATTCTGTGAAAATTGGCGAAGGCATATTTAATTAAATTAAATTAAATTTCTTCTTCAGCGTGTTTTGGCATTTCTTAGCATTGTTAATTGGAGAGAATTATTTCTAGTTCTCTCCTGTTAATTTCTGTATTGAAGACCTAAGCTAAGACAAGCGACGCTCTCCGTCAGATTGAAACAGGGTTGTAACAACATTCTTGGTGAACTCTTTAACTGCCTTGTACTGGTTTTTTTCATGCTACTGAGTCCACACGCACTCGACCTACCATGACAGTTTCCAGTGACGTCACAGGACAGATCCTAGGCACTACAGCAAATTCCAGTAGCCCTCTCCAGGAAGCTCGGAGGAACCACAAGGTGATTAAGGTGTAGATATCACCAAGATAGTTCAACACCATTCACTTACTTTTGTTAGAAGGAAATAGAATAAAAATTGTTTTTTGAAATTTCTAATCTTTCATTTTGCGCTTTATAATCACTACAGCACTTGAAAAAAAATTAATTATAATTATCATGCTCCTTACCCATACACCCTGAGTATCTTTCAGTTTATCTTTTTAGTAAATTAAAGTAATAATTTGAAGAAAAGGGCATTTATAGTTTATTGTAACAAATTGGCTTTTTGTTTGAATTCTAGTAATTATAATAAGGCAAAATTGAAATTATATTTTAACAAGTTGTATTTTTTATCGTAACAAGACATGTATGCGCTTGCTGCGAGAGCATCCACTGACTAGAAATGAGAGGAGACTAGAACCGATGTTTTCACACCACGCAAAGAACTTTAATAAAGAGAGGATAGTAGATACGTAAGGAGAAAATTAAAATCAGTTGTACTATCTTCTACAAAGCATAGCTTAAACTTGAAAAACTCACTGTCAAAATAAGAGATACTGTCTCATACAACTGTAGTTATGTTCAAGGAATTCCGATTATAGAAACAAGATAAATAGAAGGGGATTTGATTGGCAGAAATCCTACACAATCCATATTTTCAAACCGATGTTTATTTTTAAAGATCTCTGCGTCCATATTAACAGAAAACATGTCAAGTTCCCATTTCTATATTAACGATCTAGAACAGCGCTCAGTAAAATTTCGTTGGATCACCCCCTACGCCTCTGCTATAAAATTACAAATGGTTATCTTATCCTTTGAGAGCGTTTCAAAATTCCATTGTATTTCATGCTACTTTTTGCCGTCAGCGTGTGTCTTCAATCAAGATTTACACTTCTTAGATCTAATCCCTAAGATTATTTCGGATAAGCGTCTCTTTAACTCGTTTTTTGTTATTAATAGCCTGGTGTTTCGTTTTATTTTATTTGGAATTCCTGAACTGAGATTAATAAAAGCATTGCACCTATTTGATATATCAATTTTATATTATGCTATAAATGCATATAATGGGTATTACCTTGTGATAATCCATCTAAACTAAGCTTTTAGTCACTTGAACTTCATTAATTTTTTCCTGCAAAACCAAAAGTAGAGCTTTACAGAACCGTAAACAGTAAGAGAATCACTTTTTGATATTTTAATTAGCTCAAGGTCGTAGATTATACTTAGCGGTAAATAATTTATACAAGCTTATAATGAAACACTACTAATTATCAACTGAATTTACAGATCAACATTTTAATTTATATCATTCACTCCAAATCGATAAGTGAATAACTACAAAAATAATTTTTCGCAGAAGTATTTTTTACGCTCCTTGAGCTAATCAAAGATAAATTTCTTATTCCGGAACCATTGACTCTTGACTAAGAAGATTTTTTAGCTGTTATAAAATTATTATTAAATTGTGTTATACCATTATTGTTCCAATTGCGCTCTAAAATAACGTTTAAATTACCCTTATGTTGATTCTGAATTGTGCAATGATGGAATTATTACCTACTCGGATACCGGTAGATGTTAAATATCTATTTTCACTTATTAATGCACCATTTAAATTTCTAATTACTTCATTCGTCCTATCAAGCCATAATAACCATCGAAGTGGGCGTTCTTTAAGAATGACTCTAATGTCAAAAGAAAGGCCTAACCCGAGAATAACAACCGCAGAAAAGCGACAACATAAATCCCCCAAAAATTTGGAGTGGGAGGTAAACCGGCCAACTGTCATCTCCACGTGCATGTGAGTCAGTTTACATCCTGGATCCTCACTTTACCCCGCCTACATGTCCTGAAAATTTCAACCCTCTAGCTATACTGGAACATGCTTAATTAAAGGGGCGTTTCACTTTGATGAGCGTTTCATTTTTCTGACTTTACCCTCGCTAAAGGAGTCACTTCAATAATAAATAATACAAAAACCAAAGAAAATTGGCGTTCACGTAAACATTTTGTCGTCGACGACTGTACTAAACAAGTCTCGGATTTGTTTAAGTACAGGAAAAGGAAAAAACTGTTAGGACAGTTAATTAGAGTATTATGAAACGAATTAAAAAAAACTAATAAGATAAAAAAAAAGAGAAACGCGGTTTTCGGCGAAAAAAAAATATAAGAAAAAAAGGGTCAAAACCGGATGTTAAAGTAGAGAAAAAAAAACTTAAAAAAGATAAAAACTCAATTCCCAATATTTCTTTCAGAAGCTCCACTTCAGTTGTATGCTTATAGAGGTGAGGCACATAATTTTTTTGTAAAATATTTTTTTCTATTCTTATAGTAAACACTTTCTTACGTACAGTTTACTTAATAAGTAAATAATTCTTACACACAAGTATGCGTAAAGAATACTAACGCAGAGTCGTACGTTATAATGCATAGTGTGCCAATCAAATTGGATTTTAAACCGCTCAAATCGCGAGACCTCGGCATCGCGTTACCTGTGCTTTAATTTTTTGGCAATTTTTATTGTTTGTATTGTTTGGTGTTCGGTGACAGCAACATTATTTAAGGGTTGATGTTCAAATCGGTAATAATTATTAATATTACTGGCATTTTAAAAATAGAAAAATTATAGTGCACTACCTAAATGGAAATTTGCTTATTGCAAACTCGTTCGATTACAACCCACGCTCGCTGCGCTCGCTCGTGCAGTAATCTGTTTGCAATAAGCTACTTCATTCTCGTTATGTAATATACTATTGTGAACTGTATTTATCTTCGAAGATTAGATTTTGTTAGTTTGGGTTAGTCGCGCAATCAACTTTCGGTATTCTCAACTTATTTTAGTCATTTCAAGCGGTTCCGATACGTTATCATCAATTTTAATACATTTGGTTGGGTTAGTTTGCTTGTTTTACTTATTTGAGCCGGTTCCGATACGCTATAAACAATTTAAATAAATTTGGTTAATTTGGATTAGTCGATTCAACTTTCAGTTAGTTTCACTTATTCTCAACCTATTTTAGTCATTTGAAGTGGTTCCGATACGTTATAACCAATTTTAATAGAATTGGTTAGTTTGGGTTAGTCGTCGATTCAACTTTCGGTTAGTTTCACTTGTTCTCAACTTATTTTAGTCATTTGAAGCGATTCCGATGCGGTATAATCAATTTTAATAGATTTTTTTTAGTTCGGATTGATCGTCCAATCAACTTTCGGTTAGTTTCACTGTCTCAACTTATTTTAGTCATTTGAACCGGTTCCGATACATTATTTTCAATTTTGATACATTTTGTTAGTTTGGGTTAGTAGTCCAGTCAACTTTCGGTTAGTTTCACTTATTCTCAAGTTATTTTAGTTATTTGAAGCGGTTCCGATAAGTTATAATCAATTTTAATAGATCTGGTTAGTTTGGCTTAGTCGTCGATTCAACTTTCGGTTAGTTTCACTTAGTCTCAACTTATTTTAATCATTTGAACCGGTTTCGATACGTTATAATCAATTTTAATAGATTTGGTTAGTTTGGGTAAGTCGTCCAATCAGCTTTCGGTTAGTTTCACTTAGTCTCAACTTATTTTAGTCATTTGAACCGGTTCCGATACGCTAAAAATCAATTTAAATAGATTTGGTTAGATTGGGTTAGTCGTCGATTCAACTTTTGGTGAGTTTAACTTATTCTCAGCTTATTTTAGTCATTTAAAGCGGTTCCGATACGTTATAATCAATTTTAGTTTGGTTTGAGTTAGTCGTCCAATCAACGATTCGAAAATTTCGTACCGCGAGACGAAAACATAAACCATATCGTGATGAGACCTTGAAAAATCACTCTCATGAAACCAAAGAAGTAAAGGTTAGAACGCGACAAATCAGTAAACTCTGATTTAAACCGTTAAATCCTAAAAGTTAACTACTATTCATAATACATTTCTAATAAAGTAAATAATAAACATGTAATTAATTACTAGTTTTATCGGTGTATAGCATTTCTTTTCCCTTCAAAACATTTCTCTCAGTGTATTAAACCGGGCATCTGTCACATGTGACAAATTGAACTTGACTCTCGAACTTCAAAGGTGCCGACGGTTTTTGTCGCTTCTCTGCGGTTGTTATTCTCGGGCCTAACCATAGAGATAATATCATCACATGTTGTTATAAGTACAGAATATAATAACGTTCTACCCTTAGTTACGGTGTATTAAGCCCTTTTGCGGTATCTATGACTCGTGGCATTTCTTCCACCATAGACTTATTTCATTGTCATTCAGGAAGAGAGGACTAGTCTAGTAGTCTATACCCTAAATAAAAGCCTAATTTAATTTAGGATAAATTTAAGGGGCATAAACTTCAATTTTATTTCGGGATACGTCTGCCTATGAATGAGTCTTTGTTATAAAGTTGCCACCTGTCCAGATTTCATCCGGAATCTCAGGGTCTCAGTACTAACTCTCCGAACTCAGGGTTAAATGTTAATTTCTTCAGGTCAAGCTTTCTGTAACAAACAACTAATTGGAAAGAAATGTACTGGTAATTAATGTTAAAAAATTTAATAATATATAGCAGAACTGCATACTTTAACACAGCACGTGATGGTGCCCATATTTGTGATAATTGATAATTATTTGATGATATAGCTATCTAATGTATGTACAATCGTATACTTTGTTATAAAGTTGCCACCTGTCTGGGTTTCACCCGAAGTCTCGGTGTTTCGATACCGAGTCTCTGAACTCAGGTTTTGTTCATTTCTTCGGGTCAAACTTTCCGGAACAAACAATTAATTGGAAAGAAGTGTACTAATAAGTAACGTTAGTAAATTTAATAATATATAGCAAAGCTACACATTACAATACAGCACGTTATAGTGCCCATATTTGTGATATTTGATAATTAATTGACAGTATAGCTCTCGAATGTACAATCGTACATTTTTCTTGTTTCTTAGTAATTCTTAATAACAGTAAAATCGACAGGCAATAGAAAACTGGATGACATCGCATAAAATAAATTGGTATTAATGTTGTTGCATAATATATAGCTTTTCTTACGAAATGGTGGATGCGCAGGCAAAAGTGCTCGCAGACCGCTCTTTTGTCAGCTCGATTTTTATGATGCGCTCATACTCTATGTGAAGCTAGTTACAAAGATGGCACCCCTACCTATAGTTATTATTTTTGGCAATTAAATAGTTGAAGGGCAATTAATTAATATTATGTGATTTATAGGTTGTTGTAGTAGTGATAAATTGCCTGTTTATGATTTTTGTATCTGTCTTTTTGGGGTGACTAGATCTTATTTACCAAATTCCCAAACGATCTGCTTTTTTATTTTTGGTTGTTTGTGAATCGGAAATGCTTTCCTTCATTATTTCGTTTAGCTCGGAGGTTATTCTGAAAGAAACGGGGTTGTTTAGAGTTTTTGAAGGGTTATAAATGGAACAATCATGTTTACCATATTGTGGTTGGTGAGTTATGATGGAAGTTATTACGGACATATATTAAAGTAAATGCCATATTGTTCGGTTTTTCATTGATTTTCCTTAATATGGCATTCAATTTCTTGGTTCGGTTTTCCTTATGACATTTTATTTCAGGAAATACTTGTCATCTGGACTTCAGATTTCGTTCTACGCAGTGGCCAACGTTCTGTTGGTTTGTTAATATAAATGTATTACTTCGTACATTCTAAAAAAATATTTTTAATTTATGAATATTTATTTGCTTTGGGACCGCGTATGCTAGTTTAATTTTGAAGATTGCAGTCGTGAAATATGGCATGCCAATCGGGATCGCAGGACAGCCTATTTAAATGAGAGGAGAATCGGCAAATTCTAGTGGTCTAAGTTTCCATTTGACGTTGGTAGAACAAACTGTGGAAGAGGGAATCCGTCTTCAGGCACCTCTATTCGGAGAAAATTTAACAGCCTCACTTTTATCTTCTATCCGACCCATTTTTGGAGTCTTCGGCCGTGCCTTACCTTGCCTTTGGTTTTGGTTGTCTGTTCAGTGCCTAGGCACCTCTCCTTAGCAGGGATTTATCACTGATTCTGTGAGAGGCTCTCTCTCGTTAATCTTTGGAGGCAGCTGGCTAATTTCAGCGTCAGCACACTTTGAAAAATCCTTCACAAGTAAAAGATTGATTTTCCTGATTTGCCTTTGGTGTTTTATTTTATTTTCTTTGCCTATAAGTGTTTCTTGCCTCAAGTTTAGTAGAAACCTTATTATGTTGATGTATTGCAGGCTTTTTTAACGAGTTTTAACGCCAACGTCTAAAACTCAGGAGTCAATTTATTCTCCGACCAGTTCATTTCTGACCATAATTACATCTTGGGGGACTCGTATGTCTGTACAGAACGTGATCATGGGCTGCAGATATTAGTAGCTGAGTATTTAGTGTTATCGTCACATGTTTTCCTTGTTTCATATTTAGTAATTATTCGTAGTTATATCTTACCTATATTTTATTTGCTCTTCTAATTGGTGATTGCTGATAATCATGTATTATATCATTATCTGCTATAGGTCAGCGAAACTATAACTTTGAATTCAAATTTACAGCTTTAGTAATCATTGTGCTCAGGTATCACTTCAGGTGAAGCAACGTTATTTAGGGTATTTACACGAGTAAACTATTTAAAGTATTGTTCCGTAAGTATATCCATCTTTACTTTATATCTAGACGTCATTATTTATTTTTAATTGACTTGAAATCAAACCTAGGTTGTAGGTTGTCATTCTGCCATCTTATGGTAATAAACTAATTTTCTGTTCACTTATCTACATGTTTAATTTTTTATCTTTAGTATTAGTATTCCAAAACGGAAGTAAATAGAAAGTATATTTGATTTGAATTATTTGGCTCATTAATTGAATCGACTTAATTTGTTTTTGTTCAGATTTAATTAACTTATGATTTTATTGTTGATTTTTTGATTAGCAAATATCTGGGATCCACCCTTGATTTTATTATTCATATTTTATTTTGTTGCGAATCCTAAGCCAAACCAAGTTCCATATTCCAACCTGGTGATATTATGACTTGTGTTCTCTAAAAGTTGCTGGCGCCTTTATTTAAAAAAAAAACCTTTAAGAAGCCTGCTCAGTACTTTTCACGGTCTGAATGAATAATGACAAAAATCGTATAACATCATTATTTGTAAAATTCTGCAAATAATAGCTTTCCGTAATAACATTTCATCCTGATCTAGAAAGACCGAAAGCAATGTTATAAGTTTTACTTATCCGGACAAAGCGACGTTACGTAACGAGGCATGCCGTGTTTCACGTGCCCGCTGAGACTGTGTCTCAATTTCGCGCCTGTCAAATCCCAGAAATAAACAAGGACAAGCGAGAAAAGATGTCCCAGGATGTTACACCTCTTAACATTTGTGATGCCTAAGTCGTTTTCGGAGAAAAATCCGTTTTTACTTCGTCATGATTAAAGAGTCAATAAATAAAGCTGTTATGAATAAAGAATAACTTGCAGTTTTTATAGAAAAATTTTCCAAAAATAGTATGTTATAGAAAACTTAGATAGCTAACCTGTGTGACTTAGGAAGAAAGTAGCAAATCTCCTTCTACACAATGTAAGATATACATATTTTCTAATATTATAGTTGGTGGGGAAATTATTTGAATTTTCCTAACAAATAATTGCTAATAAAATTCCTGATATACCATGAAGTGGTAGATATATAAGCTTAGTCGATATTACCTTTCAAATCCTTTAGTGGTATTTATTCTTCCGGGATTTCATCCGGGATAGAATTTGTAGTATTTTTGTTTTAAGGCATTAAACTGTCAGTGGTTTACACTAAGATCTGAGAAAAGGATAATATGTTGTATTTTGTAATAAGCATTAAGGGTAGCTTAAATATTGTTCAGAGAGTAGTTACTCGTTACTCATAATTGCCTAGACTCATTAGTTGGAAGGTTGTTATAATGTTATAGCTATTGTTTTAAGTGATTGATAATATTAAGCTGTTGTGCGAAATCTTTAGCCAATGGTGGATTTCTGGCACCAATCTATAATTATTTTCTTCTCTGTTATACCTATAGGATAAATATTAGGAAATAAGTAGCAGTGATTTTTCACGTTCACCTGTAAATTGCGAGTTTGGAGGAAAACTCTTCTATAGAATCTTTTGAAGAATGGCGGCTTTATAAAGTATTTGATTGAAAGTTTATATAATTGATATAAATAGGTAAGTTTTCTTCTGTATTTTAACTGATTTATTAAACATTTGCGACCTTAACTGTAGTGAGATTCATTAAGGTATAGTTTTGATGCATTTGTGACAAGTAAGGACTGATTAAATAAAATAAGTTTACATAAAATTAGACTATTGACGCTAAAATGTACTAGATTAATTTTGTATACTGCATCGCTGTATAATTTTAACCTAATTTATCACCTTTATGCTTATTTTGTAACTAAATAACTGCAAATTTAGCACTTGAAATTAATTAACTGGAATGCAACTCATATCTAATGGCTATTAAAACACTCGCATTCATTAAAACACTCGTCTACGGCTCGAGTCGTTGTTCTCATATTCGAGTCTTAATTGCTGTCATTAAATACTCGTTACATAATATACTATTATGAGAATTTTTCTCAAAATGTAAGTGCTATTAGTAAAGCAAAGTCATAAAAAATCTCCAAAATATTATCTTCTGAAAAATAGTCAGTTTATTACTTAAACAATCCATCTGCTCCCGGTATATTTGTAATACAAAGTTTTATTATAGTCGTTTCTCATATTTGAAAATCCCCTCTATTAAAAACCTATCGAATAGAGGGTTCACAATTACTTTACAAAATTCACATTTAAATAATATCAAAAAGTGACAAGTAACGGTAAAATTAAGACATATAGCAAAAACCCAAATCTTCGAACATCACAACATAGCCTTGGATCATTTTTTCTTAATTAAGGGTGAATGGAAATTATTACGAAGACCAACTCTAAAAAAGAGAAAGAAAATATATACGACTCAGTTGGTCTCAACACACCCAATTTTATTTTAACTGGTTCGTTACCTTCTTCTATTAATTATTTTCCACCTCAGCTCGCAGGAATATTCGGCCATATATTATTGGAAGATTATACTAAATAAAAAACTAAGCAGGCATCCCTCACAACGTGAATTTCCCAATCCTTACTGGAATATACAAAAAGTTTTATGAATGAAAAAATATTAGTTTTAAAAATTAGAGACACATTGAACTACAAGAGGATCCGTATCCAGAATACTAGGTAGATGCAAGAGATAATTGCCGGAATAATGTAATGGAAGAATTAAAAATAGCTATTGCATTAATTTGAACATTCGAAAAAAATATAATTTTAGCTACCAACTTTGCCGCACTGATTAAGGGAATCAGTTTTGACATTAATTTTACGTAAATTAGCTGGATTTAGACAATGTCCGCTTCTAATTTTGTAAATGATGTAGTTTCTCTTCTTGGAAATTGCTAAAAATATAGAGACCATAGATATTTATACGATGTACCCACAAGATCTCAAACTATTGGTAAAGAATACGGCATTTTAAAGCTAATGCTCGTTAATAATATCTAATGCTTATTACCTATTACAATGCCATGATAACTATTGGATTTGACTACAAATAATATTTATCCCAACAAAAACTTAAACTGTCCATAACCAAAGAAAGTTAGGTCAGATATCAACAGAGCCTATAGGGTTTCATGTTTAATTTTTCAATGCTGCCGAAATAATGCCGAAATTCTGTGAAATCATTAAAAATTATTTTCTAAACGAAACACCTTATTATTCCATGCAAACTTTCGCTCAAGTTGACATATGGTTTTTGAACAATTGCATTAGGGAGTAGGTCACACCTAAGTTCGCCACAGTTATGTTTTCCAAAAACTTTCTTCTTAAATTTCAAGACCTTCAACTTAAACGTTTTTAATCCGAAATGTGTAAACACTATGCTAGATAAGATTTGACCGATTGCCAACTAAGGAATAGCTATGATAAATTTGTCGATCAATTTGGTCTCGATCAATGTTGTGAATTTTCTAGTAACATCTCCGATGAACTGTCAGAGGCTAAAAGTCTTAAGTTATCGAGTATCAGGTCGAAACTTGATACTCTAATTAAACAAAAAATTACATCTATTTCACAGAGATTTAACTCTGCCTCTAAGAGATTCTCAAATTTTAAATTTCATGAAAATATTAAGAATTAAACCGATCCAGTTTTTGACACGGATGAACTTTAAATTTAGGGCTTAAATTCTGTTTGAGACCTTCGCTTTCTAAAGGTGATGTTTCACAAAGGAACTACTTGATGTCATGGTAGAACAAATCTCCAATGATTCCACAGTCAAAAAATGAATCCGCAATGACTTTCAAAATATTCTATACAACACAAAGAAAAACCTCTCAAAATCCAATACCCGTTCTTCAAATTTTCACTATAAAACTCTAAAAAAACTCAATTTAAAAGTTAAAAATGAAAATCTCAGTAGTTCTAAAGCAGATAAGGGCTTATACCTTACTTTGGTAGCACCGGTCCATCAGGCCGGGTAGCTATATTGATATTTTAAATCATTTGAAATATATAAAATGTTGTGGGCAAGGATATTCACAGTCAATGGGAATATTTTAATAATAATTTATTGAGCAACAGAAGCCTATAAGTAATGCATATGAAATAAAACCAAAATTTATTTTAATGAATATTTAAATTAGTTTTTTATATAAAAAACCAATAAAAAAATACAAAAAAGTTGTTTGCTTAAAACCGCAAGACAGAAGTGAAAACTTCAGCAGATCAGTATAAAACTAAACCAATCGGTCACCCATCCAAGTACTACCCACGCCCGTTTCGGTTTCCTCCTTTCCTCTTTCCGTTTCATTGAGCTCCTCATTTTAGTCTTATCGAGTCTCAAATCATACTCATTGCAGCTAAAGAAATGTCCACTTCAAAAACTGCAAAGACTTTTTTAGGAAAAAAGTCAATTTTGAGCGCATAACACATTTCCCTGACATGCTCTGAGCACATGTAGGTATTGCACTTAAAACAAGAAAAACTTCTTTGTCTGGTTTTCCTCCAGTTACAATATACACATCACCTAGGCGGTCTTGGTTGCAACGAGTCTTTTTCATCAATTTCCATATCGCATAATTCTTGCAATCTTAAGGGAATACACCGAGGCAAAGATATTGTCAAAGAGGATTTACCCGTGTGGCAGAGATTATGGCTTGCGGTGATCCTATTTGCTCTTGCAGGTTGCGTAGCGCAGATGGTGATTATGCCGGAGGACAAAAACTCGCTTCGTTCCAATGGATATGTGTATTACTGCTCAGGTTTAGTATACATGAAGGTATGCACTTAGGAGCGTGGAACGCATGACTATTCGTTGAAGACTTATCAGACGCGACCTGTTTGGTTTCCTGAGACAAATTGAGACTTCCTTGAAATTATTTTAAGTTGTGCTAAGAGAGTTGCTTGGGTTACTTTATATATCTGACTTTAATTAACTTATTTTTATTATTCTTTTAACTGACGTGTTCTAAGAGAAGTTTATTTGTGCATTTCCCGTAAAGAAACAAAATGCAAAAGAGAGTTTAACCCCCCAGAGTCTTTCCCGTTAAGGTTCCAAATAACTCTTGTTGAACACTCAAGAGCATTTCCCGTGAAGGTACAAAATAGCTCTAGATGAATAGTGGGGTGAACTTGTCGCCACTACGCTCCCTAAAGGATCCACGAACTGAACCAAGTTGTCGTTTATTCCGTCCGCTCGATCTTTTATACTAAAATTTGTTGAAAGTTTACTGATTGTTTTTAAAACATGTTTAGATAATAATCATAATAATATGTTTCAAGATCAAGCGTCAAGTTCAAACTTTAGACTGTGTGTTCTTTTTTAGTGAATACGATTTCTAGCTTACAATACCATGGCACGCACTCTCAAATGGGGCTGAATGAGAGTGCTTCCAAGTTTCTTTAGAAACGTTCTTTTCAACAATTTTGCATCTGGTTATTACTTGTAAAAACAATTTGCGAATTGATGCCGGCCACATTTAATATGAAATATACAATTGTCATCTTCTAATATCAGTATCTATATCATTACTGTGTAAACTTGAAGTCAATAGTACATTTTTCTTCACCCTAGAAATATAGGAAACCAATGTACAAGCATCATTAAATTCGAACATAGAGGAATATTCTGATCTTGATTTGGGATTGCAAAATTCAACTAGTAACCCTCCTTTGCTTTTTTTAGTCTGCCGATTACAGTTAGTTTACCCACATTAGAGCGTTTATACTAGAGGAATCGAGGTAAAGCAATTGTCTATGATTATATATCCCCCAGACCCATTTAATTGCTGGCAACGGCGGCGGCGCGGCGCGCGGCGAGGAATTACATCAGCTCCAGAGTTTGAAATTTTATGGGGAACATCTGGTTATTCCCCAGCATAAACTCCTATTTTCGATACCTAGTATAATTTTGCATCGCATAAGGCCAATATTTTAATACTGCATTTGTTTGCCTTCTAAGGAATATCCTTAAAAGGCATTTCCCTCTAAAGCTCGGAAGCATTACACCAATGGTGGCAAAAGATGAGATGTGGTACTGTGTATACAGTTTTTGGTAAACTTTTCTAAAATATCCCTAACTGGGGCTGTTTTCGTTTCTGTCGGGTTTGCACGTCGTCAAAGCTTAGGCATCCCAATAGAAATCCAAATCTCGGCAATAGCATTGCTAAAGAAAATATTTCCACTCCTGTCCCATCTGTTTGCTACAAAACTTCAGCATTTAATCGATTCCCCTTGTAAATGCCTGCTAGATAAAGCAGTCCAATCAAAGCTCGTATTTCGGTCGTGGTTGTTGATTTGGCATCCCGTTCGCGTGCAAATTTCGGTTTGATCAATTCGATTTATTATGCCTTGATAGAGTTTACAATAACACTAATTATCTGATTATCGATAACATAGTTCCAAATATCTATAGGATCTAGCGAACAACGCGTAACCTGAGTAGACCCAGAAAATCGTTTTTCTCAATTTTGGCTTCTACGTTTTATAGCTTTATTGCGAAAGTTACGTTGTCTTCTCTTTTCCTAAAAAATATAAAAATGATGAAAATAATAAAATTTTTGCGATAAAAAAGCTTAACAATAAATGACAGATTTGTGCTAATATCGTGAGGTTCCTCTGAGATCCAGTTGCATATCAAATTGACATTCTTTGCGGATTTCACTGCCAATTTCTTCGTGATCAGATTCATTATTGGCGATTTCAGCATGACAGTCATTTTCCAAAGAAGTTTGTTTATCTAAGAATTCTTGCATTAACTTTTGCAATTGCTACTGCTCCCATTCATAGAATTCAAAACTAAAACAAAATAATTTTTTTTTCTTCCAGACAATAAACTTGAGTAAGTATTAGTTTTCAAAATTCCAATACTATTAAATGTTGATTTTGTTTATTAACTTTGTAGGTATATTGCTCTGCTCATATTCTTGTGTAATTCTCCAATTTATAGAAGAAAATAAAATTATACTTACTCTCTGTTTTAAGACTCAATTAATCACGCCAGAATCACAAACCGTGTACCTGATTGATCGCCCTGGAATCTAGGACCGTTTCGCGCTCTGCTGCGACAGAACATTCCGCTGCGACACAAATTATACCGCTGAATTTCCGGCTTAATTCAAATAGATATTCTGCGGCAGAGCGCGAGAGGCTCGAGTCGTTCGTGGCCAGAAATATTTACAATAAAGCGCAACACGGTCTCAGGGACACCGGCGCCGCTAGTGGCCGGTTAATGTGGTGTTTGGGTATTTGAACAGCCCGACGAGAATATCTGTCACTGTCTACTACCCGGAAGTTTCGCGGAAGGGACAGAAAACACGGAGCGCCTACTGTAGCAAGAGAGACAATTCTAGAAGGCTTTGTTGTCGCATATGAGGATGATGCATACGTGACCCTCTGCATAGTGCCCACAGTAGTTCAATCATTCAAGATTGTTTTGGCATAAATCATAAATTATTTATAGATAAATAATAACCAAATAGTTGAAGCTGAGGCTGTTTAAATAAATTGTCGTATATAGTTTCCATTTTAATGTTAAAGTTATTAGTTTGTTCAATCGACAGGGTGCATCGAAGCAAGAAATGATTAACTACTCCAGAGTCCTGATTCGAAGTTATTGTATTCACGGGGACGGGCGCCCGGTAAGAATGTAACCATTAATAATATAGGTCTACGCCTACTGTTTCATGTTAAGACATTTTCAATACAACAAAGGAAAGTGGTAGTAAGACCTTTTCATCAGTTTTTCCGTTTAGTTTACTCTAATATTATAAACCGCCACGAAATACAATCTAATCGACATAAAAAGAAAGAGGTATATAAAAGCGAAAAGGCCAAACGAAATATTGCAAAGAGAAGCAAAAGAAGAAATAAGATGTTATAACTAAATCACGTCATTATATGACTAATTATATAAAGCCGATGCCAAGTTATTCTACTGCTAAAAATTGATAACACACGTTCAGGCTGAGCCTCAGAAGTTTGAAGACGGCGAAGTGGTTAGGTTCACTGAAAATAATTAAAGAAGTTGCCGATCGCCTAGGCGAACTCACTTCTCTTTTGAAAATCTGCCAGTTTAATGTTATTTTGGATGAAGAGCAAAAGTTAATTTTGAGTTCTTCTACCTCTTACTATAGTCCAAATAAGAAATTAACATTTTAATTTTTTCCAGGTTACAGAAATTTTACCAGAAGTTTTTGAGACATTTACAGTTCTATTGCATCTGCTGTAACTTTAAGTGAAAATAGTTGCTTGGAAAATGTCAGTCGATTAAGCCCTGAGTTTATGAGTAAAAATAATACATTTTTGTATGTTGTAATAAAAATTGACTCCACAGCACTTAAAAATTGTGGCTGTGATCTAATTGATCGTAAATCTTTGGAGCAAAAGAATGGAAGTGCTGCAACGAGTTTTGCAAGAATGCCAGTTTTTTTTTCTGAGAAAACACGGAACGGTGAAACATTAAAATGAAAATCACTCTATTTTTCTGCTAGGAATGAATATGTCTACTGCTATGTATGCAAACATTTTCCCAATTGGGCTCGCAGTGTACTCATGGTGATTATTGCGATTGGAAAAATGATGCTCGACGTCTGCTGCTTACACACGAAATTTATAAAAACCATCTTAATCCTGTAACTGATTTTGAAAGCCGCTCTTAAGAAGTGGGGTGTAATAATTAAAACTGAGACCACAAGCAAACGATGCTGCAAAATACGGGTGAGACGTTCTCAGGACATTAACACATATTATAGTTTTATCAGTGTAAGAGGTCTAAACTTTATAGGTGAGATGTTGAGATCGCCGAGAAATAGTAACTACCTGAAACTACCGAGGCTTATGAGATTGTATGACGGATTTTTGAAAAGGCCCAAAAAAATCATGGAAACCGTGGAATTAGTCACTTAAACTACCTATCCTCGACGATTCATGAGACTACCATTAAGTTGCGAGTGAGTTTTCAATAAGGTTGTCTCTTGAATCAAAACTGAAAGTACTATTCCATATCACTAGATTCAACTCCAGGCAAAGGCTTCGAGAGGAGTACATCCCTGTTGTGTTGTAACACTCAAGCCTAAACAGAGCCACAAAGCTAAAGATAAGTTTCCAGGCTTGAGCAAGTTTTTGAACAATAATAATAATAATAATAAAAAAAAATAATAATGATAATAATAATCTTATGATAATATGGTTATTGTAATAATAACAATAATAATGTTAATATCAATAATTATAATAAGCGGAAAGAACAATTGCCTTCAAGCGTTAGTACTGGCAGGAAATAAATGAGCAATGCAGTTTGCTCTCGAGTGTGGCCTGAAGGCTGTAGGTTTGTTTTGCCAGTTTGGGAAAACTTTATATATATTTCATAGCCTTATCTATCAGATGTAAAGTTTTAACTGGACATATATACGAAAATACTCTATATACAGCATCAGACCATGCATGTTATAATTTGTATTTTACTTTGATCATCCACTTTTTCGTACACTTTAAAACTGCGTTCGACGTTCAACATTTAGGCATTCGGCGATTTGCTATTCTGATCAGCAATATATCAGATCATAATTAATTGAAAGCCTGATTTCAAATAATAATAAATTAGTTAATAACAGCAGCGAACTCAGAGTTTGCATAAATGAGTTAAATTCTAACTAGCTTGATATAAGAAGTATTTTTTATAATTTGTCTGATAAGTTTGTTTTAAAAATAGTTTATGTAAATTGAATTTATGAAATTGGTATTCTATTAACTGACATATTTTTAAGATGAGTCTTATACCAGAAACGGTATTGCGGTACTGAACGAGGATCAATTATTATGTAAAGAAAGGTGAGGACATCTATGGTGGCATTTTTCCCGAATCGGTACGTTCAAAATGGTTGAACGTTTTGTCAGAGCTACATTTTTCTTTATAGTACTTAGCATTGAACCAAGTTGTCAGTTACTCTGTTTGCGCGATATTATATACTTGGTGCACATTTACCGAATCTTTTCAAATCTTGTTTAGATTAACAACAATAATACTCATCTTTCAAGAAAAATTATAAAACTTAAACTTTAAACTGAGCGTTATTTTTCTTAATAAGATCATTGGTTTATATATGCCCCGCTTAACATTGGACCCAATACTCTTAAAGAGACATCGCTCATTACGATATTAATTAATGTATGTTAGTGCTGTGAGTAATTTAGTTTGGTTGGCTTCCCATTTTAATCCCTTTCCAGTTCAGAATAATTGCTGTGGGTTTACCTTTGGTTGCTCCTGATACAGTAGTTGTTTTCCATTTAACCGTATTAGAGGAAGTGACTGGATGGTGCTTCACATACATGAAATAGAAAAAAAACATTGTTTAGATACACTTTACAACAAATTGCTATTGTACCTAATAACTAATTTTGCTAGTCACATTCTCTGTGTGTATTTCCCTAAATTGTTTCATGTCGTAAAAATACGAGACTTCAACTTAACAGTTAGGTTTATTTATTTTTTCTGTCTGGCAATATGCTTCCTAAAATATTTATTATTTATTAGTGCAGCTGGTGTAATGTCATGTTATGATATATCTTAAACTAAGCATTGTTTCAATATAAATATAAACGAGGCGCCCGGTTTCAAAATTCTCTAAATCTCTTTTATAAAAAAAAAAATGAGGTAAGGGCAGTGCTGTCATTTAAGATTGCTCTTTTATCTGTTTCTAAATTATATTTGCAGCAAAAGTCCCTCAATCCAATTAATATTAAATATAATAATCCGACCAGTCCGACCAAAAACATTTAACCTAAAGAGACCCGACAACTCATTCATAAAAATCCGAAATCTTGCAAAAATATCAACAAAACGATTGTCCCGCCTCCTTATATTTTTATGAATCGTGTACAAACTTTTGTCAAACTTCGTCCCCACTACTAAATGTAGTATTGCCCGCCCCCGCCTGAACGAAAGCAAGGACAGTTCATAGACGTAGATTTTGAAAATGTGAGTCCATCAGAATAATAATTTCAATAAAGTAAATACGTTTAATTTGAAATGATTGTATTTATTCGAGTGCATTATTTAAAATATATTTATGTTTTATTTATAGTGTGTGGGTTAGATTGAGTTAGTTTGGGTTAGATATGGGTTCTGAAGGTTAGTTACTTATTTTGCAGTGACACGAAATTTTTCCGTGTCCTTGCAAAACCACTGCGATGAAACCAAAGAAGTATTCACTTCAAAAATGATTTAATAGAGGTTGGTAAATGACTGCAAACATATCAGATTATCCATTAATATCATATACATAGGTAAGTATTATAAAATATTAATTAATCACATCACAAAATGGTGCCCACTGTACTACTGTGTTTCATTTACTTTTACTTACTTGTGGAAACTCAGGTTCGGATGATAATAGCTGAAGATTTTGCATACCTCACACCGCAAGACCATCGTTACTTTGATATAAAGTTTATAAAAAATATTTATAGGAAATCACTCATGAAATATAAAAAAGCTACACGTCGCGTCGCGTCGCACAAATTCAGGCTTTAAAACGTCCATTTGAAACCAAACAAAACTGGGCGAAGAGTGGTATTTTGCACGTTTTTTAATGAAGAACATTTATTTATTCAAGTCGCGATCAAAAGTTGGACGGCCATCTTGTTACTTTTGACGTCTGTATTATTAGGAATCCCATTCAAAACGGTGTCGACATTTTTGCTAGTGAGCTTTGACATTGCACAATTTTGTTAATATCATAGCATCCAGTCATCAAAAATAGTGTCGAAAAGAGCTTCTTTTCGACACAACTTTGCGTATCGAAAAGACTTCTTTATGATACCAAAATAGAGATAGTATATTGTGCAACAAGTGCTGAAA